>JAULBX010031183.1:0-11708 GCA_032358255.1 Heterotrichella gracilis
AAAACTTTGCCAGGAAATGGTTTTTTAACATTAAAATAATCGAGGGGGGTCTCGCAAATGTGCAACATTTCCGGGATATTCAGGGAGCAGTATTAGGTCCCGTAACCCAACGCACCCATGACTTCAGCTTGTCCGACCGCAACACCCAAGTCGATAAAAAGCGAACGACTTTCACGCGCGCGCACTGCTGCCTCTGCCCTGAGGTTTATCCCCCTTGTGAAAACAAGCGGGGAGGAGCCACAGGCGGGCCATTAAAATACAATATATTTTAATGTGCACGACGAGGCAGTAATAGGGGAAAATACAGGCCTCTCCCTCCTGGAAAAGGGCAACAATTGGTGTTTTCTAGAAATGCATTCCATCCAATTAAATTATAAAATACAGTTAGATTAGCAGTCATGACTGCAGTCTTCTACATGCGGCGCCAATCAGCTCTTTTCTGGCAATTTTTATACCGCCAGTTGATCTGACGCGACTTCAGGTCTTCCTGTATATGACCAGCCCGTGTAGCCCTTGGCCTACCCGTTTGGCCCCTCTACTCAACCGATAACCATACATTTATGAACCCGAGCGTTTAATACACGCTCACCACCACCGCCTTGTTTAATACACGCTCAAGTGCTGCCCCATTATTACTTGACATGTCCTTTATTACCAATCACATTCTTACTCCTCTACTAGGAAACCCCACGGCTGTGGGAATCGGGGTTTTCAAAGTCCAAATCGATTCAAGTGTTTCATTCATGGCCATGATCCATTCACCAATGCATCCCAAAAACTGTCTTCGCACCTGTGGTTTGCAGGAAACGAGGGTGTACAGCAAGGGGAATAGAGCAAAGCTGACGCAAGACACGCATTGGTCAAGGTAGCCTCCCCACACCCCATGCGCTACCTCCCCCATCAGAAACACGGTCAGCTCAGCCACCACATCCATCACACCAGTCCTGGCCAGCCACCTGCAGGGTTTAGGGTTTAGGGTTTAGGGCTGGCCACCTGCAGGGTTCAGGGTTCAGGGTTGAGGGCCAGCCACCTGCGCTTTAAGTGACTAGAAACAATTAAGCATTTCATTGTGTAAAGACCAGACTGCTAGGTAAAAATAGCAGGTGCATTCAGCTCTGTCGCCAGATTGCCGGGTTGGCTCCCTGAATTTGACTGTCAAATAAAATCTTGTAAAATCTTGTAATTGCTGCCTAGGAACCCTAGGGCATTAATGCCATGCTTGAAGCGGGACTCTTCGTGTTACAAGTTTGCATGAACGACATGAGTTGGGCCGCAAGGGTTGAGGGTTCTCCCACCCTGTGGTTACACATTGGATGCGTGGCCATCTCATGTAATGTAATGGGGGAAGGGGGCGGGGGGGAGGAGATACAATGTCATGTAATGCCACGCAATGTAACCCAATCATGCGTGTCACGCAGTTTACCCAAACGTTATAGATTTACCAAATGTCATAAAGTGTACTGCACCTGCACGTTCTGGCTGCGGAGGGGTTTCGCTGGGCTGCGGCATCTCGTACCCCATCAATTGCGTGTGGGTCAAGCAGTATTTCTCGGTGGTGTGCAGGGAACAGGGTCGTTTTCCACAGCTTGGAGTCAACATAATCCTGGCCACCAGGGCAATCTACAAAAGAAACAACAAATCCACAATGTGAAATGGAATGGGTATGTGGGAATCGTTGACATGGGTGAATGGAATAGATCAGAATGCCGCTGGGTGATCAACATCACAACGTTTGAAACAAATGGACATCAACGTAGATATAACGTGTTGTAATGTTAGTTAGTTAGTTACATGCATTCCAGCAAAATAGCCAGATTAGCAGTCAGTCTTGCACATGGCGCCACGCAGCTCTTTCCTGGCACTGTTTGAACCATCTATTGATCCCACGCGACTTGAGGTCCTGCTGGAGTAGGTCAGCCCACGTGGCCCTAGGCTTACCTACCCCCTTTGCCCCCTCTACCCTACCAAACACCATACATTTAGGAAGCCGTTCGTCTGATAAACGTCCTAAATGTGTTGTAATGTAGTGAGGCTAATAAAAAAACATTAACTTGTAAAGCACCACCCGGTGCGTCAAAGCACTCATTGCCACTGGGTTTGTCTGCACCTACACCCCACCCCCACCCCACACCCTTCACCACACACCTCACATGTGAGAATGGACCCGCGGACCAAGGCCGCAGCCCCCTTGACCACCCAGAAAGAGAGCAGCTGGGACCGCGCCCCCCCTGCATCCCCGGGCCCCGGGCCACCCCCCTCGGGCCCCGGCACCCCACCCTTGAACCCGCCCACCACCCCAGCGGCGGCTGAGCACCTGGGTCAGTGCGCGCAGCCCCCCACAAGCCCACAGCGGGTGGTACATGGCCTGGCAGCCGCCGCTGGGGACCATCGCCTGCATGGTGCGGTACGCGGTGGCGGCCACGTAGGGTTCCGACAAGGCGCCTGCATGCGCCGCGGAACGGGAGATCAAATGGGTGAATAAGGATGGCAGTCATGAGTACGCAAAACCCCAACCCCTCTACTAATGTTAAGACTAATGGTAGGACTAATTGTTATTTCACTACCCTTGGCCTAGGAACAGAGCCTCGGCACCCCTCCCCACCAGTGTCCACCTGCCACAGCGGGAGCCCCCCCTCAACCCTCAACCCTAAAATCTTAACCCTAAACCCTAAGGGCCCATGCAACCCCCCTTGGGGAGGAAACCTACTGAAAAGCGCTATCCCCACCCACCTACATCCACCTGCCACAGCAGGTGTGCCGCAACAGCGGTCACGGGGCTGGCAGTGTAGGCGCAGCGTGCCCTCTCGCTCAACTCCCCCCCTACAAGCTCCAATGTGTCCATCAGGCCATCCCTGCCTGGCCCTTCAGCCAGCAGCTCACAGGCAAGCGCATGCGCCAGCTCAGCAGATGTGGTGTCCTAGGTGGGGAGGGGTTGCGTTGGCAATCGGGCAAAATTAGGGGTGGGTGGAGGGGGCGGGGGGGGCTTACTTCCCTACCTACCTACATGCTCCGCCACATCTCGCTTCGATGCATCTTTGGCGGGGTAAGGGTTAACCCTAAGGATGCTATGGTCATTTAACCCTTGTGGGCTTAGACAAGTACCCTGCCCTAGGGTTCCCTGACTGATCTTTCATGGGGGCTGAAGCCCAGTTGCAATGCCGCAGAGTGCACTTTGGGCTGGTTTCTTTTCCTTCCACCTACATTCTGTTTGAGTCGCTGCGCCACCTGCTGCGCCACCACCCGCTGTGCATCGACAGTGCCATCAGCGGCCCTCAGCCCCTCCAGCAAGTGAGCCACAGCGTGGGAGGGGGTGGGGTTGGGCACCAGCTGCAGCAGCAAGCAGACAAGGGTCATAGGGTTTAAGTTGTAAAGTTTCCCATTTCCTTTAGGGTTTGAACACAGCAGCAAGGGTTTCTGCAGCAGCAGCAAGCAGGGGTACAGGGCGGAATCCGTGGAACCCAAAAGCACAACCAAGGGTTAGAAAGGACACACAGGGGTAGATAGGGGGAGTGTTTTCCTATCCACCCCTTGCACTAGCCATGGGGGAGGGGTGGGTGTGGGCACCGGCTGCAGCAGGCAAGGGGCGTTGGGTGGTATTCCCGTGGGTGATGGCCCCCACCAAGGGACAAGGGGTGGGTGTCGCCAGATATCATGAACAACATAGCAATACAGTCAGCACAGGGGTTTTATCTATGGGTATTCTACACATTCCGTTCAGCTTCCCATACAAGCCTGAGACATTGCCTCTTGATGCTGGTGCATTTTGGCCCAGCAATAAAGCTTCTGTGCGAGTGGGGCAGTACGTTTGGGGAGCTACTAAGGCTTAGGGTTTAGGGCTAGTGAGCTACCTTGGTCTGGGGCTCCACACCGCCAGGGTGCAAGCACATGTTTTATCAAGTCGCCCCAGTCCTGGGGTCCAGCAATAGGGTGCAGGATGTGTGTCGCAGGAACCCTAAACCCTAAACCTTCCCTGGCGTGGCCTTACCTGCGGCTCCCTTGGGCATGGCGCCTCCTGCAACACACACAGTAGGGGTTAGGGTTTAGGGTTCAACGGGAAAGAGGCCCATATGGGAAACAGGCACTATTTAACTTCCCCACAACTGAACTAACCTGAGGATGTGTGCACAGTTGTCGTGGGGCGATGGTGAGCTTTGGAGGTGAGACATGCCCCTTGCGGGGGGGAACAAAGGCACCAGCATAGGCAGGCGCACCGTGCTGTGGTGGGTGTGCATTTGAAAGCAACGGTGCCCAGACTGGCGCACCTCTTCTCCCACGTCCAGTTGCTCCAGCTGCTGGCACAGGGGGGGCAGCTTAGAAGGACCAGTTGGTGGCACAGCCCCAGTGGAGGGGACTGCGCCCTCGGAGATTGGGGCCGACAAAGACTCCATAGTGATGCAGTTACGTGAAATATGACATCAAAGTATATCGTTCTGCGACAGGCACTAGGATCACACGGGCATGCATGCATATGTCACCGTGGTTTTTACGTGCGTCGCCCGCGCCCAGCGGGTGCTAAGGTACTTGACATCAGTGCGTTGGAACAATGCCAAGGGAAGTTGCCTGCGATTTTAAAGCTGCGCACACGCTCGTCTAAACACACATGCGTCAAAAAGCAAAAACAGTGAATGCATGCCACTAGTCAGCTGGGTCAGGCACTCTATACATCAACACACGAGCGAAGATGCACTTGGCCTACAGGCTATAGAGACATGGAGACATGTGCTGCGGCAATACGTTACAACCTGTAACAACAACGCCCCTTTTATGCCCTTCGAAGGGCTGAAACAAGGGGCAAAATTGGGTATCACGAGACGACATATCGACCGTGCTTTGAAGCACGATACCACGCATGGACACACCCATCCATGTGCGACATGAACTCCCCGAGCCTTGTGCAGCAAGGGTCTAACTCAACTGCCATGCATGCTCCTGGCATGTGTCAACTCCCGGCCGGCATGTGGTGGGTCGGTGAGGTAGCAAGGTACCTAGCCAGCCACCCAATCCGTTTTCAGAGTGGGAGCCTTCCCATGAAATCCACAGCCACCCTATTATTGATGCAACCTGTCGATACGCCGTAGGTTGTTGTCAACATTGGGATAGAACTATCACTGCTACAGGCCATCTGTAAAAGGGCTCCAAATGGCTTGCAATGCAGAGTGAGCTTAGAAGTTCCTGTCTAGGTTTACACTAGACCTTAGGTGTCATGGCGAATATCTTATTAATGCAGTGGAATACCACTGTTGAGGTAGACTATTGGCGATCTTACATTGGGCTGCCCTTAATTTACACGCCATGCCTGTTGGTCGAGACAGGCACTACTACTGCTAAATTTAAAGCAAAGAGCTCCGCTGACCACGCATATATTCCTCATAAACATCATCTGTTTTGAACAGGTACCATACGGCCATATGCCTTCGCAGATGGCAGCCACTGCTTTACCGAAATCCTAGTAAAGGGTGCGGCGATACTGTGCAGCGCATAACCGAATACTGACACCATTTCTGGCTGCCATTTCATAGTAAAGTTGGACATCGGAGACAAATCGGTAATCCCCTCTTTCCTGATCACTGGGCACCCGCCTTTGCATCTGCCTTGGACAGCAGCCATTGCCAGCCGGAGCTCTGCCTCAGGGGAACCCTACGCAAGGGTGCAGCCTGAGGTGACTGGGCCTCCCCAGGCGAACCCACCTCATCAGCCGCCTCCAAGGTGGGGGGAAGGGGGGAAGCGCTGGTGTAGCAGTGAGCGGGGCCTGTGGAGGGCGGTGTGGCCCTCGGGGTGGGGGCTGTTGAGGGGGTTCCACTGCCAAGTATGCCAAGCTGGGGAGGCTCCGGCTGCTGGCTGGGGGTGAGGAGGTGTATTGGGCTTGGGGGTTGCGGGGACGCTGGCGCTGGGCGCTCCATATGTGCGTGCGCGGTCGTGGTGATTGGGGAGCCATGTGATGCCTGGTTGCTGTTGTTTTCCCCCTGCTTGCACCAGTCCATTGCTGTTTCTTTGGGACTGTCTGGGACATATATGCGCACAGGAGTGGTGGAAATGGAGGTGGGGGAGCTGTGCGCAGTGGTCGGCGTGGGTGTGGGTGAGCCATGGACAGTGGTGGCTGTGGGGGTAGGGGAGCCATGGGCGGGGGTGGGCGCAAATGTGGGTGCGCCATGTGTTGCCTGGCTGCTGCTGCTGCTGCACACCTGCTCCAACCAGTGGCGGGCGCTCTGTCCTGCTGCCTCTTCAAGATCTGACCCCTTCAGGGCATCCATCCGCGCGCTAATGGGGGACGCCATTGGAGAGCTGAGCGGGGCCTGGCTGCTGCTGCTGCTGTGCACCCCAAGCTGCCTGAGCCAGTGGCGGGTGGGGTGGCTCGCTGCCCCTCTGAGCCCTTCGGGGCATCCATGTGCAAGCGCGCGGCGGTGGGCGAGGGTACGGGGGAGCCATGTGCTGCCTGGATGCTGTTGCTGTGCACCTGCCTGAACCAGTGGCGGGCGGTGTGTGTTGCCCTTTCCTCTGAATCCCCGGGGACAGCCATGCCTGCCAGAGTCCCCAGGGACGCAGTGGCCTCTCCCAGCTTGGAATTGGCGGCATTCAAACCCTTATACGTGGTCGCCACCATCCGCTCCAACCTCCTCACGGCAGCCTCGCGCTCGCTGAGCTGCTGAGCCACCTCCTGCTTTGAGCTGAGTGCGGCCTCGAGCTTGGACTCCAGGGTTTGGTTGGCCTTTAGGGTTTTCTGGAGGAGGCGCTCTGTGGCGCTGTGGGAGTCTGTCAGCTGCTGGACCCTGTCCTGTGCGGTTACAAGCGCCTGCTCGCAGGCCTGCTTGACCTGCGGGTGTGGAGTGAGATGCATTGGTGTTGAATTAGTTCCTGCGCAAGTGACAATGTGGTAATGGGTTGGGGTGGTTCTTGGTCGTTTAGCAGCGATTAGACCCTGGAATTTGAGCTGCTAGTATCTTTCAAGGCTCGCAGGACTGCTTGGCATGCAGAGGTGAGGGTGAGCAGATATATGGGGCTACCAAGTTTGTTTTCACCTTTTTCAATTACAGGCAAATGGCATCAATCATGCGGCAATTGCATGTACATTTATGAAAAGATGTCCATGCATAGTTGCGGCTGCCGCAATGCCATGAGGTCATTGGGTATTTCTCAGCTACAGGGCCCTATTCTGGGCACTCCATCCTTGTACCCGTTTGCCGCCAGATAATTATGTATGGCTAGACATGTTAGTTGCGCCGCATTTGATGCCCCACCTGCTGCGCCTCAGCAACTGTTTGCTCCATCTGGGCCACCTCAGCCTGCAGCCTCTCCCTGATCTGCTGCTCCTGTGCCAGCTGCGCGCTGAGGACATCCCTGCAACACCACACACCCCTACATCCCCCCGGATAAGCGGATCCCACAACCCACATGTGCAACACTGGAAATACCAGACAACCCCATGGCCTGTGCAACACAGCAGCAGCCATGCAGCAGCCATGGCAGCCCACCTGTCCCTGACCACCCCCTTCATCTCCATGCGCAGGTCCTCCAGCTGCTGCAGCGCATGCTGGTGCTCGCTCAGCACCTGTTGCAGCTCCTGCACCACAACCAGCTCCTGCAAAACACACGCATGCACATGTCATGGCACAGGTCTGTTAATAACCATTAGGCACGGGGGCGGAGTCAACCAAATGTAAGGGTTTCTTGTCAAGGCTTGAATTGCGCCTCACCACAAGTGGCACTGTTACAGTCTGATTCTCGATGCATGTATATCAAGATTCATAGTTTCTGCATGCATGGGATCAAATTTACGGATGGGCGCTGCGAGCGCACCAACGATCTACTGCCGTGGGCACTTTCCGATGGCAGCCGCATATATGAAAGGATTTCAGGGTTTGTGGATGCATCCCATTAGTGGCAAGCTTGTAACAGCAGCCATAACTCTCAGTTGCATAGCGTGCAGCACTACTGGTCAATGTACGCCATGTCACACCCGAGGCACGCATGGTACTGTAGGTGCATGCAACCTTGCCTGCGTGATGCTGCGGTTGAGGTTGAGGTTGAGAAGCCGGCAGAAGGGAGATGTCAAATATTTAGATGATGGAACAGGGACGAGGCATGACACATCTCTCGGTGGTTCCACAGCTGGTTTCTTACTGGGCCAGAAAAATGACGGGCTTTGAAGCCACTTAGCGATGTCTCATGCCACGTCCCTGGTCCATCACGACAGTTCCCAACTGCCAACTTCTCAAACTCAACTAATCACCGCATTTGAATGGTGCCTTACCTCCCGTGCGTCATCCTGTGAAGCCTCTTCCCTATTCATGGCCAGCTCGGCATCACGCTGCGCGCTTGCATCATCACGGTGCAGCACCTCGCCATGTGTGTGACCATCCATTTGCTCTGCCTGCAAATAAAGGCATGGTGTCATGGGACAATGCTGGCATGATGGTTTGTGAATAAAAGGGCATAATGGTCCATGTTTGATGCGCAAATGCATGATGGGCCATCATTGATACATCAGCATGCTTTGAGCTTAGGGTTGAAAGGGAGATCACGGAATACGTGGCATCATCTTGCTAGGCCCTGAGTCATGTGCATGCATGACCCCATTTGAGCAAGAGCGCACCATGACTATGTGCATACACAACAGTGGGCCACTCGTATGCACATAGGATCCATTCTTCCAGAAAATGCAGGTATAGGACTGTAAGGACTGCACATGCATGTATATGCATCCATATGGCTTGGAAGCCGGGTGCATGATCATGCGCATGCTGCCTGGGTAGGATGACTTCACGATACACGCCTGGTAAGCACACCGCTCTAGATATTGCTCAGCAGTATTGGGGTAACAGATGGAGGCACAGTCAGCTACTGTAGATCTTTGTACATACTATTGACACTCAGTGCCCCACTCGAACCAACAGGTATTTCCACAAGGCTTCAGAAATCAAGGTGACCCACCTTGAGTCAAGGCCTGGATTAAGAGAAAGAGTGCTGACAGTGACTGGACGGTCTTTTGCAGGAGGCTAGAGCTTCGTGCCTCTGAGAGTGATGCTGTGCTCCTGTGGACCAATAACCTAAAACGTTCTTGACAAGTATCACGCTGGGAGTGGTTGTAGTGAGGTATAATGGTAATGACACCTTAATGTCACCACCAAAGTCGTCGGATAAGGTTGTTATGTGTAAGGCCCTTGGGTGGGCCACATCAAAGGGGCCACCAGCAGTTGTGCACTGCTACATCCAACGGGAAAAAGTGGCTATACCGACGTGTTTCTTCACAAGATACCCAACGAGCCTAATGCTATCAAGGATATGCTTTGGGCAAAGTGGGCGTTTCAGTTCTTGACCGACGACACGGATTGGGTGGCACCTTGTCCATGTGGAAAAACAAATTCCAAAATCATTTCCATTTTCCAGAAAGATATGACCCCGGTGAATTTTGAAGCGGCATATTATTGGCTGCAGAGTGCCCCACAAGCACCTTTATTGTGACACACACTCACTTGCTGTGTCCATACCCAAAGCAGGTTTCGTCTGACAGACCGTGTTTGCGACCGTGGAAGCATCTGCAGGCCATCCAAGCACGGGTGTTGGCACATGGGTTCCCGTGGGTCTGGTTCAATAGGCACGTGGACGTAGGAAAACTAGTTCCGACACGTCTTGCGACACAAAGCAAAAGCCTGCTAATACGGAAGTTCCTGGTTGGAGGGAGAGGTTCTAACTCCTTCCTGGCTGAAGAGACGTGAGGATCTTGTAAGTTCTTTCCCATCGATGCCCCTTGCTCGTTCAGTGCTATCAACGTTGCTTGGTGCTCAGGACGTGGTTGTCTCTGCCTCCTGCTCTACAGTACACAGTGCCTGAAATCTTGTTGTTGAATGGCTTGCTTGGTAGCCTGGTGCCCAACTCGGGCTGGATATTATTGCACTTGCCTGATCGATTTCTCATATGTTTACGCTGAGCAGATTAAGACACTCCCTCCGATGCTACCTCGCCACTGACTGCGATGAAGCTGGCAAAAGCATCCACCAGTAACCGCAGCTCCTTTCCGTGCGTCAAGCCTGCGCACCTCGCCCAACACCGATGTCAGCCCCCACGTGCCCATCTTGCACGTGCTCCCCCACCCCACCACCACCCACCGTCACTTGGCGGGAGCTGCCAGCTTGCCCACACCCAACACCAGCTCCTGCAACCAGCAAACACTTCACTTTTGAGGGAACACACGGTTCAGTATGCGCATAGAGGCCTCCCCAGGCCCAGCAGGAGGCACCTCCAGTGCCATGCCCTGTTAGGGTTTGAGGAGAGTGACAGTGACAGTGGGACACAGGCCAGCAGCAATGGCAACGGCAATGGGAGGGTGCCTATGCCCAATAGGCAGCCAGCCACGAAAGCATATCGAGATGCCAACGAGGAGCTGCTGCAAGGGATCATCAACCCAAACGACTGGCGGTACGTGTGTCCCAGATGGGACACTTCCCCAAACCCCACCCCACCCTGCCGTCCACCCTCAACCCCATATGCACCACCACACCCCTACCACGCCATCACACACTTTCCCACGCCCCCCACACCCAAGTGCGGTTGTGGACGGCATTGGATGCAGTACCCTAGCAACCCTACCACGGGCCAAACCCGTCTTGAGGTCCAACCTCACCCATGGCCTCACCCAGCGCAATTGTTGCAATCTCCTGACCCCACTCCCAGATATGGAAGAGCCTGAACCTGTCTGGCTACAATTATTGGTTTAACCTGTGCTGGGTGTTTAAGGGTTTAGGGTTTAGGGTTTATCTGAATCCACAGCCACGTGTGTGCAGGTACCGGCTATGGTGGGGCGCCCTGGTGTTCTCCGCAGCCTTTGCTGGCTTCTTCACGCCGTGGCAGATCGCCTTCCAAGACGCCTCGGGGCTCTAGTAAGTGTAGCTGGGGATGGCGCCTTTCACGTGCGCCAGCCTAGGTTCTTTCCTTGGCATGGGCCTGCAGTTCCTTTTGGAACTCATGCTATGCGATGTCAAGCATGATGCAATGTGATATTTGCTATGCTTGCACCCGCCATGCGCATATGCTAGCAATTGCGCAGCCAGAAAGACGCGTATGGGCAGTGCGTGTAAAAAGGCCAAGGATTGTATACCACTACCCCGCCCTCGATCCCCGCTCCCGCCCAGCTCAATTGCCCCCCTTCTTTCACCTCCTTCCCTCACCCTCCCCATGCCCTTTTAAACCCTACCTTCCTCCCCTTGCAGCCAGGCGGGCAGCCTCAGCACCACCATCGACATGATCCTGCTCACCATGTACATGATCGATGGTGCGATTAGTTTCAAGGTGGCCTACCACGAATCAGACGCAAACAGGATGGTGGATGACCCAGAGGCAATTGCGTCGCGCTACATGGGGTAAGTTCAGGGTTAAGTTTAGGTATCTAGGGTTTAGAGGGGGGATAAGGGTATATGGCTACCATGTGGATGACCCGTAGGCACTTCGTCGCGCTACGGGGTACATTTAGGGTCTAGGGCTGGTTAATTTCCGTGGATGCACATGTTTATAAGAAAGGCAGGCAATGCCGCACCTGGCTTGCGTTTGACACAGCCATCTTATGTGTGGCTCCATGATTCATGCATGTCTCCAATTCCCTGTTAACCCCCACCCCTCACACGCACCATCACCCATCCACCTCCATCATCCACTCATGCCCCCCACCCCACCACCCAAGCACCTCCACCCCCCACCCCACCACCCCCCACCCCCCA
>JAULBX010031194.1:0-11704 GCA_032358255.1 Heterotrichella gracilis
AGCCGATCGTCTGATAAACGTCCTAAATGTCCCAACCAGCTTAGCCTAATGTCCCTGAGTTTGTCACTTATGCTTTGGTAAAAGTAGTGAACACCTCCTTTCCCAAGATTCCCCCAGGGGTCTGAATTGTCAAGGATGGTTTCTCTGTTGGATATGTCAGGGCGCAACCAGGGTCTTTGAATTGGTGCTGTTGTGTGCCCTCAGAAAAGGGTCCACCACGTCCTTCACAATGTCTGGAAGCACCCACGATCCTGCAAGGTGCACCACGGCGTATGTGTGCCCTTCGGGGCTCTTCACCATGCCATCTTTGATGTAGAACATATTGGAGGTCGCAAACACGTTGTTGAAAAAGAACGCTGCAAGACACCCAACAAACCGATTAGCTGCCAAATTGGGGTGCATTAGTAATGTAAACCGCAACCACAAAGAATGCACATTTTGGTGATTCAACAATGCATGATACAGACACTTAATCATTCAGTATTTCCATTTATGTACATGCATGTACATCGCAAGTTATGTAAAGGGCGTGAACAAATGCTGATAATAATTAAATGAATGAATTTGATTATGATTCGCGTTCCGTTTTTGCAAGCACTGGTCAACAAACGCTGAATGTTGGCGTACATTATTTTGTAAGTACCTATGTGGGATACATCTCCTATACACTTTTCCTCGCATGCTTGGCATTTATTCAGCTTTGAATGCAACAGCTAACCCAACAACATCGTTCACAACAGCGTGCACTGTATGCGTAGTATGCAATGCTTGTCCATGACAAAGGTTGATTGACTTGATAGCACTGCATCTTACTTGATGGCATGACATCGACGGCATACTGGAGGTGGCGCAGGGCGCCGCTGTAGACCAGATAATTGTGTATGCACTGGTCGCACTCATACCCAATGTAGCGCTGCAGTTCAGACCAACGCAGGGCGAATTGGTGCACCAGTATGGAGAGATAGTGAGCCATCTGGCTGGACGGGCCCAGGAGGACTCCAGCATTGAACTCGTGGTGAGGTGCCAAGAAGCGCGCGACTGTGGGGCCCAGACACCTTGCGAATGCAGCCATGGTACGGTTGTGCGCGTCTACAGTGTGACTGGTGCTGACTTGTGGGAAGTGGAGGTAGGCATCTGTGACCGCCTCAAAGATGTCACTCTGGAAGAGCACATCACGTGCGTCTGACAACATCACCCTCCCATTGTGCTGCGTGGCTTCCAGAAAGGCGTCATACACAAAGAATCGCCCGTTGACCGGGTGCAGCGTGTAGCGCTCTGGCACATCGGGAGGGAGCCACACCCGCTGCACCACTACCCGGCTGGCAAACGCGCTGAGGTGCCGGCCCCAATCATTGTCCATGTTGGGTGTCAGCAACACCAAGGTTGCGCTTGGCACCCGCTCCACAAAGCTCCACACAAACATCTGGATGTGCTCCCAATCATATTGCTCCACATAGGCCAGTACCAGGTTGGGCGGCCACTCAGATACGGGGATTTGGAGTTGTTGGAACACCAAATATGGGTTGCGCAGCCATGCGTATTGGGTGGGGCCCCAGTGCTGGAACTCAAAGCAGTTGGCGGCCACAATGTCCATGTCTCCAGGCGCAGACCAGCAACGGTCGGGGGGGATGACGTGCTGGCCTGGCTGGTGCACCTCATGCTGCGGGTGATGGGGGAGCTACAGCTCAAGGGGCATACATATGTCAATATGACACTACATGTACACAGACAGAGAACATAAATAGACGCAATGTACACCTGGTGGCCACGTACAGTGAGTTAAAAAAGGATGATTTCTTAAGGAAGACATCAAGAGGGATCAATGTGCATACTGTGTATACATATATTAAAGGCTGAACAAGGTGCAAACCAAGTGAACATATGTTTGCAGGTTTGTAAGAGTGTCTGTGGCCCACCTCCTCGTTGTTCTGCGGCAGCTGGTCGCCTGTGGTTGGTGGTCCACGTAGGTGCTCATGCCCTGTGGCCAGTGTGAAGGTGGGCCCGGGTCCCGCAACCAATAGCCAGAGTAAGAGCGCCACCAGCTGTGCGTGCATGGGGAGCATGTGGCATGCTGGCCGGGGGTGGTGGCTGCCCAGGGTTGCGCAGGGCTGCGGCGTGCGGTGGAGTGATAGTGGGGCCAGGCTGTTGGAACTTGAGCTCTGCATTGCAGTCAGGGAGCAAGGCAATGCCAGCAGGTCCTGCATATAAGACGTGGAAGGCGGTCAGAGTGTTCAACATATGTATGTGCACGAATGTTTTGTCAACTGCACGGTACATAGCTATAGCTTTACTTCCTTCCTACCATGGAAGTCGATCACTTGCCACCTGAGACTAGGAGCAAAGGTTTTCCAACCATACCTGCTGTTGCAGGTGCCCTAACAGCTGTTGTTGGTAACCCCTACTTATTACATACTGCACAGGAAATGATGTACTGTGCGCACGCATGCAGTACCCATATGGCATGCCTGGGCCCACAAGATCTTGCCTAGCCCTGAACGAACGTGACACCGCGGTGTCGTATCCGCAACCCACCTCTCGCAGTTTGACCGAGTTGCCTGCCAGCTTGCAGTGGAGGTTAGTCGTAGTCAATATGGCCCAACCAAGTTGCACGCGGTGCCGTACATCAAGTGAGTAGGATGACTTGTAGGCTGGATGCCAACGGTTGCGCCACTTTTAGTCAAATTCCCGCAGCACCTACTATAGGTATCCGATACTATATCAACGCTGTCTGCCTGCCAAACGGAGGTCAAGTGGTTGAAGTTTCTAAACCCAGGTCTGTTCGGTCTGGCTTTCTTCCATATGCATGCATGTACCAATACTCCAATGCTACGCAGATGTCCTGCAGTTGACAAGTAGAATTTGCAAGGCTGTAGTTGCCGAGTGTAAAGTATCTGCCTGTTGAAAAAGTTGATGTTTACCGAAGCCGGCACACGCTCCTCGCGCCTAGGCACCATTGTACTTCTGAAAAATATGTTTGTATAATTCGGAATTTATTCCATTTTTTGCCAACTGTTGTTGACACAGTTGTCAACTTGAGAATAGATGTGACACTCGCGGCGGCTCGCATACCAGGGCAAGCACGCTGGGACAACAGAAAACGTTTGCACGAGTACATGGGCTGTTTGCCCACACACCACAGCATACCCACCATGCATGTGCACAGTCGAATGGTTGCCCGAGACGGCTGTGAGTTATTGCACCTTCCCTCATAACTGCATACACTTTACGAAATGTGAAGGCACTGACGAACGTCCCAGTACTGCCCAGTATCGCTTACCTCTAGAGTGACTTGCCATAGTATATATGCATGCAATGTCGGCCAGTTTGACCTATGCATGCATGCTCCTGGGCGAGGAACGACGCGGCCACACCGCGGTGCACACCTCTGCTCGCACCTCTTGAGTGGTGGTCCCTGCATAGTATTTGCGCCACCTTCTTAGTCTTTACACTAATCTTTTACGCGCTTTGACCCCAGGCCAGCCACCAGCATCCCCAATGCGATCATGCAAAGCGCAAGTTGTCTTATGCTTGGTCCTGCTTTGGCACTGCTTTGTTGCTACCAGAGCAGGGATCAAGCTAGTCGATGGCACCCCAGGCTGTTACGAGTCGCCAGGTTTGACCGATGCCAGGCCACCCTCCAACTACATAGTACCCAGAAACTTGACCTTCAAAAAAGGCGAGAGGTCTGTGAACTTGAAGTGGATTGAGCACGACCTGCGGCACTGGAAGGACACTGGCATAACGCAGGTACTATCCTGATGCCATGGTTATGAAATTGCCTTGGGACAGTTGTCCACACATGAACTGCAGTTTGACAGGCAGTCGTTGCCTCTATTGGAGCTATGGTTCAGTTCAGCCCCTGCCTCAGGGTGGTGCATTGTTATAAGGTTATGACATTGGCCGGGGGAGCCACTGCCGCTGTGGCCTGGCCTGCTGAAATTGCATTTAAATGACCTTGCATTTCACACAAGGTTTCCCATCACAGGATCTTATGGAAGAGGCTGAGCAAAGGACGCACAAGTGCGCTGGGGACAGGTTCAGGTTCTTCATCTCCAATGGCAGTCTGTATGTTAAGCACATCACAGGCAAAACAAGCAAGGGTTGGTTTCCCTCAGCCGGCAAGGGTACGGCACAGACCATATTGCGGCACCTGTTGCGACAGTCCTAGCCTTGGCACGGGAACCAAAATGTGGCTTGTATGCTGTAGGTGAAGCATTTGGCAAAGCCCGGGTACCATATGGCATATTCGCCATACTGTCGGTGCTGAAAATGTTCCCTGGTCAGGTGCGTGAGGCCAATAAGGTTTTAGGGTTTAGGGTGAGCCCAATAGGCGCATGGTGATGTCAGTGTGACTTAAGACAATGTGAATAAAGGTTGGAAAATGCCAATGGATTGTGTTGCATTTGCCTCATGGGACCGGCACTGCCAGTTGAGTACCGTGCCTTGGTAATACTTTATAGGGTTTGGTATATTGCGTTAGGGTTTCGGAGTATGTATGCATTGTACTGCAGCAGCTAGCTAACGGCACGAGTGCATGACACCTGGCCACTGTTTGATGCATGCATTCCACTGGGACGGGCATGTGAGCGCTCCATGCCGTGTTCAGATACCAGATTTGGAGGCCATCCTTCAGACTGCTGACTCCACGTGCGTGCACGCGTCTGATGACCCGGCCCACCCTGCTCCCCCGACTTTCGGGTACACCGCAGCAGAGGGGTACACGGACATCCCATTCCCTGACGCGGGCTGGTGGGGGCATGAATACCACTACATCCAGGGTGCGTGCTCTGCATTTACGCTAGGTACACCTGAAATTGCTGTGACAGTCTCCACAGCCAAAGTCATGAGCCACCTAGCCTTGGAGCATTGGGACTGTGCTGAGCGGTAATGCATGTGTAATGCAGTGTGTCAATATTCCTGTTCTTTGTGCATGTGTTGGCTTTGTGAGGGTGTGGATGTGAGCCTGCAAACCTGTCGTTGCAGATGCTGACGGGGCGATCCCGATGGGCTGGGAGAGGCAATGGCAGTACTTCCAGGCCAAATGGGAGAACGTCTCCTTTGCAAAGCGGGTGCCTGTTGCAATGTGGCGAGGGCGAATAGAGGACGATTGGGACCCGACACGCGACGCCATCAGGTGGGGTCAGCTGCCATGGGCTGCCCAAGTGTCACCCTGCTTGCATATTTTCTTTCTTCAGGGTTGCCATTGATATTCAAATACCTGGGAGCAATGGCATGCGTATGGATGTCACATAGCCAAGTCAGCTGTGCCTTGTGATCTGCTTTGGTGCCTGGCCAGGTGAAACATACCCCATGCCATGATGGAACAACAGGCCTACTACCTCCAAATACAGGCCTCTGCGCCACTTGTACCTTGCCCGCTGCACCTTAAAGGCGTCATTTAAAGCTCGAGGTCAGATATAGCTAGCGCATTTTCTGTGGCTGAAATTGCCTATGTACACATAGAGAAGTGCGCAGGTCGCGTTCAGCTCATGCCTGGTTTGGTGGATGTTCTGGAAGCCAGCATGGTAGCTGGTTCCCACTGCTGACTCGTCTATCCCTCCCATGTGCTGGATGTGCTGCTGTTTAGGGTTTACCCTAAACCCTATAGGGCACCACCAAGCTGTATCCTTGGTCACGCTTTGACCTTGTGAGTTGCATGAGCGTGTCAGGCGACACTCTGATTCCTCTTTCCCTCTATCCTGCTGTACGTGCTACAATATGACATAGTGCTGTGTCCGCATTGTTGTTTCTGTAAGCTGCCTGTGCTGTGCTGCAGGCGGACCTTTGTGAGCTGTTTCGATTACTTCATGAACCATAGCCGGAGTCACGATGCGTCGCTCATCAATCTGCGGGGGCCCAAGAACGTGTGCTTGCACGATACCTGCGATTTCAGGTGAGCTGAGTACCCATTGGCAGCCTGAGATGCCTTGCATTGCAATGCTATATGTTCCTCTAGTACCATGGTGACAGCCATGAATTTGGTATAGTCAGTTCATATCTAAAGCTCATTGGTTCACGCAAGGGGGGATTGAAATACTTACCTGCATTCCAGCAGTACAGCCATATTAGCCAGATTAGCAATTAAAACGTGATGTACATTCATGGCGTTGAAATAGTCTTTCTAAAGTCTTACATTTCAACGCTGGTATAATGGATCTTACACGTATCTGGTTTTCACACAAACCGTCACACATCGTCACAAAGAAATTGATTTATTGGCATACACAAATGCACTGGACTAATTACTACCGATGTATGGGTCACTCAACGCCTGTTTGCGTGGCCAATGAACTGCCACGGATCAAACTGTCCGTTGCCACAATGTTTTCCAGTATCCCTCCATTCAAAAGTGTGCTTGACTCACATTGCCGCAGGTACCCTGTGTACCTAGAGAGCAAGGCCTACAGCGGCTCGCTGCGCTTCAAGCTGTCATGCGGCTCTGTGCCCATCCTGGCCAAGCCGGTGTACAACGAGTGGTGGGTGCGGGGGCTGCAGCCGGGGGTGCACTACATGGAGGCCAGGAGCGTGGAGTCCCCTGACCTGTGCGAGGACGTGGCTGCCATGGTGCGAGCATGGGCACAGCCACAATGATGCATTGCCACTACACGGCTCCACGCGTAGGAATTGGAATGCATGAATGGAAAAAACCCTTAGGGTTCTATCCTATGCCTAGTGGTTGCAGCTGGATACAAGACACAAAGCACATACCTCACCCTGCGCCACATCAAGGAGGCCAGGGCTCACATCAAAACCTCCCTTCCAAATGACCCTTAGGGTTCTCACCCAGTGGGCCAGTGCTACGGCAGTGGCTGCCTCCCCGCCAGCTGGACAGCAACCGCAAAGCCCCGCCCCCCCAGATTTATCATGCAACACATGATATAATTTACACAATAAATATGTGTGATACATATGAATATTCATCATATACTATCGTAAAGATAAGCACTATTGCACCAGGTGAAGGAGGCCAACCGCCACACCGATGCACACGATGGCGCCACCTACCGCAAATTCCGCCAGGTGGAGGAGGACGTGCTGCGTTCCCACAGCCCCCAGTGGCTGGAGCACATAGAGGGGGCGGTGGAGGACACCAACAAGACCTCCTGGGGCACCAGCTTGATGCCGTGGGAGATCGGGCTGGCCGCGCGCGAGGTGCGCAATGTACTAAACCCTGCACCTTGCACCCCGCACCCTACACAGGGGCACATTGCTTGGTGTGTGCATTGCTTGGGTGGGTGTGTTTCATAAAGGCCCTCCTCAGCTGCCTGTGCTGTCCATGGGCTGCGCTATGCCCTGGCAGGGCTGGTTGAGGGTGGATCGTTGATGCATTGCTGGGTGATGGTGGATCATGATGCGCACCACGAGGTAGGGAGTGGCCTGGTGACAGTAATTAGGGTTTAGGGTTTAGGCTGTTGCTAACCCTGCGGCAATGCCTTCCAACAGCTGCATTTTAAATAATGCTGTTACACTTCCTAATGCATTGAGTCAACATGCCTTCCAAGGCCTGTAGATTGCTGCCACGGTTGCTGCATTTATTTTCTCCCTGTTGCTGACATGGAGCGCCCTGCCTTACCCTTTGCCCCTGCCAATGCATGCGGCACATCCTGTGCATCGGGACGCTTGCCGCAACCTCCGCATGCCCTCATTGAGTACCAAGCTCATGTGCTATGTGCCAAGCCCAATACAGCGCTGCCTGCAAACATTAAGTTTGCCCAGCATGGACCACTCACTCACCTCCATTACAAGGGTAATTCACAATTTCCCTCAATTTCACAATGTCCCCTTATCGGTGGATGCATCCCTTTGGGGCCACGCATGTAATGTAATGCCATGTTAACAATGTCCCCATCCCCGCCTGCCCCAGTACATGCGCCACCGCGTGCGCATGGAGGACGTGTACCTCTACCTGCGCGATGCCCTCATAGAGTACGCCAAGCTCATGCGCTACGTGCCCAGGCCCCAGGCCTACATGACGTGCTACAGCAACGGCAGCGTGCTGCTGGACGAGTATGGCGCGGTGCACAAGGAGGACAGGGAGATGATGGCGCTGGAGCACCCCTGGCTGGAGGGCTACCAACACTGCCACCCAGTGTGAGCCGCTGGGCCTCATTCTCATGGCAGCGGTTTCCCGAATCGCGGTAATTCTGTACAACGGGGACTACTTGATGGCCACATGGAGCGCCTGCGTATGGGGCGGTGCACACGGAGGATAGGGAGATGGTGGCGCAGCAGCACTCCTGGCTGGAGGGCTACCAAAACTGCCACCCAGTGAGCAGCCCCGGGAGCTCATTATCACGGCTGCCATATTTCCAAGCAATGAGAATTCAGGGTATGTAATTTGTGGTAGTCCGTTTGACAGTATGGCCAGCGCCAGTGACAGCATGGCATGTTAATGACATTTAGATTCTTCATGCCAAGCGGCTTGACCAGTCGCTTGACCATTGGTGACAGCCATTCACTGACCAGTTGATCACTGCCTTGGTCAAGAATTGTTGACGTACTCGTGCATATTTTGCTTATTGTTGGCTGTCAGCCAGTTATTCCTGAAACAGTTGGCATGTTTTGTGAACGTTTGCGTGTTGATCACTCCCTTTCTTCTTGCTTCAAGATGTACTCAGTATAGTATACCAAGTGGGATATTGAACCCTCATACAACAGTAGTTTTTGCAAAGCAAAGTCATGTTTTAGCAGGGCATGTAGCTGCCAGGGGAGGAAAGCGCAAAGTATAATATTACACTTGGTCATGGCAGATCTAGCCTAGGCAGTTCACAGCGACATTTCAGATATGTGTACCGTACACTGTATTTTCCCGGAGATACAAAATGGGCCTGAATAACTTAAGAGCACGAAAAGGCGCAGATATGGGTGGGGCCCATCCACCTATATGCTTGATGATCAGCAGATCTATTTGATACTACAATAGATGAAGCCATGGCATGCAGACTGAGCAGGTTAACGTAAATGTCATTGACAAGCATAAATACGTCACAATCTGGAACAACAAATCCTAAGGGTATAAAAACATACAACAACCGAGGTCATGACTGCATGCATATGCTTGGAGCTTTAGTGTGGTAGTACAGCTGTGGATCTCCTAAGAAATTTATAATGCACGCAGTCAATCATACTCGCAAAAAGCAAATCGATATCCAAGCTAAAATATGACAAGGAATGCAAGCGGGCACAGATTACTTACTAAGCACTTGCACTTGCAATACTTGTGTCACTGTCAGCTGAGGAAAATTTAGCAGCTTTGCAGAGTACCAAATGCGAGCAAGTATAGGGGCATGAATTTGCCAGTACACACTTGGACTTGCAAAAAATGACCGCGCACGTTTCAGAAGGTTTTCAAGCCGCAGGACATCACAGCAGGCTTTCATGTCAGTATCACAGTGATACTGAGCAACCCCCACCCCCTGACTGGCTGCTAGAAGCTGTTTGCTATGCAGAATAGCCTGCACCATAGTCCACTCCAATTCACCTGGAAATATTAGTTTGAATTCAATAAAGTTTCTTGATTGTGCGAATGGTTGACACCATTAAAAAAATAGCGTGCGCCGTACACAGCTCATGGCCCCCGGCGAGGTAAGCGCTGATGTGTACGAGCTAGAAACCTGGAAAAAACATTCTGCTACAGTAAATTGAGGAATATATGCACCCAAGCGCTGCAAGCCCCTGAAGCCAAGCCCTTCCCAATCTCTGCACTACCCCCACCCCCTCCCCCCACCTCCCACCCCATTACCCACAACCTGGCATAAAATAAAAAAATCCCTAATTAAATTAGCCTGTATGCACCCCCTGACCCTCACAAGTGAAAAAGCTCGAGTTAATACGGAGCATGCTCTCAGGGTCCTTCACAGGATGCAATAAAATGAAGGGTCGAGGGCCGCAAAATATTTCTGTGCTCCAGCCACTATCGGCTAGCAGAGAAGCACCGCTCCATAGTTCAACTCGATAAGGAAACTGACGCCGTACAACATCCAGGCCCATGAGCCACCACCCCAAAGAGGTATCTCCAAAGCCCATAAACCGCAGACCAAGGAAATGGTCAATGGCGACCAAAGCCTGAACAACACCGCTACCAAGGATGAGTGCGCTTCCCTGCATGTACTCAGGGTAGATAGGTAACCCAGAGATGCTGCTGGCATCTGAGTCCCACTCAGTCAGAATGGAGTTGTTCCTTATGCGGTCGCCCATGTAAAGCTTCGAGGCCTCAGGCTTGTTTGCCATCTCTTGTAGTAGCGGGAACAGCATCCGCGTGTTGAGGACAGCGTCATCGTCACATTGCAAGAGGAATGTGAAGTTATAATGGCGGACCGCATACCTGCACATGGGAATACAAGTTGTGTACACTTGGTGGATAAGCACAGACAGTACACCTGTGTACGTGCGTGTAGGAACGGTTTTCCAACAAGGCACTCGTGCCTGGCTAGGTCTTCCGTACTGCGTAAGAAATATGTACGCTGCTATAGCATGCTATAATCAACCGGACAGCGTCCCGCCATGGGTTGCACTTACCAGTAGCCAAACACAGCTGTGTGTGCGATTCCGCTATGCCCGCCGCTTTTGCTGGTGACGAAGTCTTCAGGCACGAATACGACGTCGTCCTCTTCGGGTTTCACAACGCTGTCGCCTTGCGGTGCGGTGACGAAAAACCGGGAAGCATACAGACTTCGGCTGTCGGTGTCAGTTCTGTTTTGCAGCCAGGTCTGGCGTACTGCCTGTCTGCACCGTGCACTTGAGGTTAGCCACTGCCTAGTCAGTCCCGTATACAACACGACGGTCGCGTTGTTCAAACATCCTGTATTTCTTCTGGTCGCTTCACGGTAAGCGTGAAGTGCAACTCAATAATATGCGCAAGCAAAGATAACCGTTGAAGGAGCCAGTTGTTGCAGGTGTTTGTATGCACACCTTCGAGCGGCGGAGGAAGATGGGATCATGATAAACAAGAGGACGTGCTCGACTGCCCCTTGGCCGCGGAACTTCTCAGCGCAGCTGTCGGCTTCGTGTTTGGTTTTCGGACAACCCCCTCCAGCCCGCAGACCGTGGTGGCGACGTAGGGCTGCAGCTCCTGCATCGCTGGGTGCTCCTCCGGCGACCGTTATTAGTAGTGTTAACGTCAACGTAGCCACGACGTTGCAACCATTGCAACTGGCCATTGCTGCAACCATTGTGGGTAACGATAGGTAACAACCTAAAGAAGCACAGCTTTCTAAGTTGATGCTGTGGCTGACCACAGCTAGCCAGCTGGCCAGCTGGCACACTGCTCGTCCGTAAATCGAGTGTAGTCCCAACGGAGTTGGGGATTAGGTACATTGCAATCCCCAGATTGCGTCATAAATCCAGGCGATGACGTCATATATCCGGTGAAATCCGACGTGGACCGCAAGATCCTCAGCGGGCACCATGGGAGATTCCGTGGGCAGCAGAGTACGGCTCGAGTATCACGTGGGGACCGTACTCCACATGTGCCCATGTGATGTCAAGAGCAGACCTGTAGGCATCCATGTGATGTCAAGAGCAGGTCTGCTTTGTCAGAGAAAAGTTGTGCACTGTTACGTTCGTACCATCTAACAGGCAGCAAACAACAAAGCCGAAGTATGTGTACCAAACGATTTGACTGGGGATAGAATTAGAATTAGAATAATAATGTACCCGTCGCGGCTCAGAAAGCCATAGACTACACGCTGGGACAGGGGCAGCA
>JAULBX010031205.1:0-11685 GCA_032358255.1 Heterotrichella gracilis
ACCCCTTGCTTAGTTGAACTCAAGACTCAACTCAAACTCAGGTGCTGAGCCAACGGCTGGGTCGACCGTTGGAGGGTCGACCGTTGGAGGTCGACCGTTGGAGGGTTGTAAAGTACTTTATTATAACTAGAATTTATAATTGTTTACCGGGGTTGAAGTCACCTCACTCGTGCCCATCATTCAATCCTTCACTTTGGAAAAGAAATACATTTTTATTTACAAGCTCAGCCCCCCCACCCCCCACCCCCCAGTTTCAACCCTTCACTTCATTCAATCCTTCAACCTGGAAAAGAAATACAATATTTTTTTAAGGCTCAGCCACCACCCCCCTGATTCAACCCTTCACTTCATTCAATCCTTCACTTTCGGAAACGCGATGGTTATGTGTGTCGATAACCTGTTTGCCGTTAGGCTATTCCCGATCCGGCAATCGCCACCGACTTGGAACCACAAGCGCGGACTCTCCAATCGCGTGTCCGGACAGCCATCGTTCGTAACGGAAATAGGGACTGCGAGCCAAGTTGTACATACAAACTGGTACCGAGCGGTACATACAAACTGGTACCGAGCGGTACATACAAACTGGTATCAGTGCTGTGATGGTTGATGATGTTTCCGGAAACATACGAAATAACAACGAGCGACTGCAGTCTTTGCGTTGTTATTTCGTATGTTTCCGGAAACATCATCAACCATCACAGCACTGATACGGCTCTCTCACTAAAAACAAAAAAACAAAAAACATGCCATGTTAGGAAAGCATCGAATGCAGGGGGCTGAGCAGGCCCTACGGCAAGAGGTTTGTAAAGGACAGAAAGAGAACAAGCAACTCTTTTTCGTAGGTGAAGGAGTGAATGAAGCCAAGGCTGACACTGGGGTGTTGAGCCGAAAGCTGAAAATGTATTTCTTTTACAGTGTGAATGAAGGGAAAGCCTGGAAAAGAAATTATATATCTTTTCCAGGTTGAAGGATTGAATGAAGTGAAGGGTTGAATCAGGGGGGTGGGTGGCTGGGCCTGGAAAAGAGATTATATATCTTTTCCAGGTTGAAGGATTGAATGAAGTAAAGGGTTGAATCAGGGGGGTGGGTGGCTGGGCCTGAGGGAAAGAAAGTGAAGTAGTGAATAAGGCTGCATGTGTAAGAACTTCATGAATACACTGTGAACAGCATGAATTCACATTGAAGTCGTTGAAAGATTAAGAAGTTGTTGGTATTCTGTCCATAACGCCGTGCAGCTTGGCCAGAAGTGCCCTGTAAATCAATTTTCAGGTGGGGCGAAATCTTTCAAATTGAAATTTGCCTGGGGCGAAAGTGAAAACCATGCTTTATAATTGTTTTCTGCAGAGGGGGGCCAACCCCTATCGCCAGTACGGTCGTCAGGGGTTTGCCCATGTATTACCAGAATTAAGCTGGCTACATCTGGAAAAGGCCTGGCTAATATAAAAAAATAGCCGGCAAATGTATTTGCCAGGGTTTAGCTGGCTAATGGTCGGATAATAATGGATGTGTTACAAGTAGCCACCAGGCTAGCAGCCAGGTAACGGCTGTGGCTAATGGTGCAGTGGCCAGTATTCAGCCACTGCCAACTTGGTGTGTGACGGAGTACTTTGCAAAAAATAGGTGATGCCCTCAAGAATGTGAAGTGGTTGAAAATAGTACCCCCACGCTTCACCACCCGGTCTGCATGGTAAAATATTTTAAAGGTGGGCACGTATATAAAGGCAACTTAATAATCAGTGGTAAAAATGCATTTATGAACAAGACGATAATTCAGGATGCAACCAACATTCACAACGTGATAATGTACAAGTAAACTAATGGGTTATAAGAGCTCTTGTGCACAGTAGATAAAAAGCACAGGTGGCATAGGGCACACGGGTTATATCTATAGTAGCTAAATAGCAAGCTATAATATCTGTGCACATGTTCAAGACAATAACTCATTCAACTTCAACAAAACATCACAAAAAATCACAAATCAAAGTAAAACCTATATATATGCGCAAACTTGTAGCTGCAGACAAAAAATAATGCTGCGTTGCACGTACCAGCACTGGCAGTAACATGCTACAAGGTGGTCAAACATGGACATGCTAGCTGCGCTGCAGCTGGTCTAAAACAGTGGGTGGCTGCATGTACTGCATGATCCTCCATGGGTCCACGGCACGTGTATAAGCTGTCGCTGCTGTGGCTAACTGCTGCATGCACGGGTGCACTATATGATCCTCCTGAAATCTTGCATTGCTGAGTTGGTTGTGCTTACGCCAGTACACTTGGCTCCTCGCACTGGTGTGGTCGATTCGCTTCGGTTGGTGTTGTCAATTTGCTTCCTGCCTTCACCTCCTAGGCTTGCACACATGTGTCCTCAAAATGGTCCTGCCAAGCACAGCAATAATTGTGTAACAGGCAGCTCAAGTATAGCCAGTGGTTGCAAAGGACTGCATAGACTGTAGAGCATTTTAATTCAGCGCAGTCATGTGGATTGCACTGCCACATTGAGGCAGCAACAGCAATGGACACCAGGGGCAATTGCTGCTATGGAACATCCAGTACAACATTGGTGCCGTTTTACCTGCAATTCTATTAGTGACCAACACATCATTGACACATAACTGCATAATGTATGCACACCTTGCAATTCACCTGCCATATCCATGTGATCCCTAGATTGTGGGGCAAATGATTTACCTTCAGCTTGCATTGGACTTTGTCCACAGCAGGGCACCAACACCGGCACCAGCATCCCACTAGCCAATGCTACCTCGTGTCTTGGTGAAAATGTAGGAATCCCTTGATGTAGAAATGTGAAAGCGCAGCCTGCATCAAAAAATCACAAGAATCTGCATATAGATACCAAAGCACTCAGGAAAGGGAACGCGTAAGACATGAGGGGGAGACAGGTCTGACTGTGCTTACTAGTACATGCGCATGCGCACTACTGGTCAGTAATGTATCATACCCTGATCCAGCTAATCCAGCAGGCGATCGGCAGCTAATGACCATGCATCTGTGCGCATGAGCCAGCTGGCGGTGCAGGACGACCTGCGCAACTTGAGGTGGGTTGTGAGGGTGTGAAAAACCCTAGGGGAGGGTTTCTTGGGTAGGGAGTTGTGCGCATGAGGCACCTGGCGGTGCAGGATGAACTAGGCAACCTGAGGTGGGTTCGTGGGGGTGTGGATACAAACGTGCAGCATTATATTCACGTTCATCCATGTGAGAAACACATTGCCCTCTGTCAAGGGTGCGCATACTGAAACAGAACTGTTTAGGGTTTAAAGTGTTGGCAACCTTACCATGGTGCTCACTTGCGTCCAATCAGTGACACTTGGAAGTGTTGGTCTGATAAAGCTGAGGCTCATGAAAGATGCTCTGCTAGACATATCCGCAGGCCTGGGGCTAGTAGGCTACTGGTGGAGCAGTCAACTGCACTTGCCAGAGTGTACTTTAAATCCAGTCCATGTTCAACTTACGAGGCAAGCAAAGTTGTGGTGCAACTGTGGCACATCTATGTAGTCCAGCTCAAAAACAGCTCTGCATGTTATTGAGTTTATTTACAAATGAATTTGCTTTTTACCTTGCATTGCACTGCCGTGTGCACACTGTGGCAATTTACAGCAGGACACCTGCAACATGTCCTATGCAGATACCTGCCTTGCGCAAAGCTGCGTAGCCAGGCCTGCCAATAAACTGTAATCTTTAGGACCTGATCAGCAAGCTATACCAGATGCAAGAAATGATCCTTTGCGCAGCTGACAAAATCATGGCATTAATCACGTTTGCAGCCACGTATGCGGCACAGTGCTAAAATCTAACAAAGAACCTGCACCATCCATTTTCCTGCATCCTCCTCTGCCTGGTTCCCATAATTTTGTCTCTAGTACTAGGAGCAAACAGAATAAGCAACCGGCTTGACACGATGTACCTGGTGGTCCACAGTGCGTTATTGCAATTGCTAATACTTACTCCATATATAATCCATACTTGCTCCATACTTTGTTGAGCTGTATCCAAAGCAGCTAGTTGCATGGTTTGAAACAATGACGATTGCAAGTTACCTAACCGTAAGACAGTTTCGATAGCTTCCTTGAAGGCGTTACGCTGACCACTGACAGACCATGACAAAATGATCAGCAAGTTTGTGTGCTCTATATGGCATAATGGAGGATGTGGCTGCTTTTGTCTTACTGAACGTTACGTACCAGGCAGCAATACGTTGGATATCACGACGTCTGTTAAAAAAACTCCACGCAAATGCATGCGTGCCAGTTATGACCCTTTCTCAGCCTGGGTCCTAGCTAGTTTGAACCAGATTGTAAATGTCAGAGTGATATCACAAATTTCAACGGTCAAACAGCACTGGGATCCCAATACACTTCAGTAACAACGTTAATGCAACATTCTGATGGTATTTACTTAGCCCAGACCATCACAGTGTGCTGGTTGCAAAACCCTAAACTTGACCCTAACATCAACACCCTGGCAACTTGCTGGTAACACAGCAATCAGCCAGTCTTTCGCCAGTTTGCTAGTCATAAACCAGTAAAATGTCTGGACCAGCAGAGCTGGCAGAATGCTAACAGAAACCTGGCAGAAACGCCGGCTACATGCATTTGCCTGCTAATTGGCTGGGCCAAAGGGGTCTTACTCGGGGTTGACTACAGGCTGGCTATACGCCTTTGGCCAGGATGTAGCCTGGATTTAGCTGGCTAACGTCATTAGCCAACAAGAAATTAAATCGTGTACCACCAAGAATTTGAGTGACTAAATCTCGGCTACCCGCGTTTAGCCCAGTAGTAGCCCGACTGTTGCTGGCTAAAACATCATTAGCCAAGCTTTGGCTTTGGAGGGCATATCAACTTTTTTCCTTTCAAGTCCGAGCCTTGCATTGCCAACCTTTAGCCATCCAATTGCCAGGTTTTTGCCGGGTAAATTCTGGCTACCCCCTGTAGCCAGGTGGGTCTTATGGCCACCAATTTTTAAGCCAAGGTCTAGCCATAGTAGCCGGGTTGTTGCCACCCTTTGCCACTTTGTAGCGAAGCACGCCTGATTTGCTTCTTTGCCTTCCCGTTCACCTGTTTTCGCATACCATGATCAGCGGTTTCTTATATATGAACTTATGTGATGCATCAAAATCCTCCTGCTGCAGGCCGAAATTCCTGGGATATTTTAAGTATTTTGTGAGGGCCAAAACAGGGCGTAACCTGGGCAAACAGAGCAAAAGCAAGCCAAAATCCCTAAATTTGAAACTTCGAAGGTTTTTAACAGTTTTGCCCTGTGCAATCAAATATCTGAACTTATTTGGAACCTAAATAATTGATTATTATTGAATAAGAATTAAACACAATTGAAATGAAATATAATAACAATTAAATATCAATTTAACAAAACATTACCACCGACACGGTAATTGCTTGTAACATGATGCCCCCACAACCTCCTCGGCCATCACACTGCGTAATCCCCTCACCCTGATACAAGCTGCGCCAAAACCCCGGCGCCCTTTACATTCACAAGGCTTTTTGAGTTGGTGGACCAGAAGGAGAACTTCATCCCTCTTCTCACTCGCAAGAGCCACTTGGACCTATAAATATTAATCCTCACTCCCATACCCCCCAATAGCCCTCATCAAGGTAACATGATCTTTTCAACCTTCAATACTCTTCAAAATCCTGCACACTACATCCCCAATCACTACCACAGGTCATCCAACAGCTGCGTGAGCTGGTTGACCAGAAGGAGCACTTCATCACGTTGATGAGTCACGAGCTGCGCACGCCCCTTGACGGGATCATTGGCTTGTCAGAGGGCGTGCTGAGCGGGTCGTATGGGGAGGTCAACGAAAAGGTGTGGGGGGGTGGCTGGGTGGAGGGGTTAGGGTTTGCCGGTATGTGGAGGCAATGGTGCATCAATGGGGCTTCAACATGCATGCACATGTTTAAATACCTCCATGTGGAGCGGGAGGCTCAGCAGGAGGCGGCGGGGGTTGTGCTGGATCTCGGTTGTATACTTTGTGAGGATTGGGGGGGTGTTGGCGGCATTGGTTTCTTTTAGAAGTATTTTTGGGGTGCTGTGGAATCTAGGTTTTTCTTGCTTGCATTTAGGGCGAGAGTTGCTTTTTGCATGCCTTCCTGGCACTGGGAACTGCTCCACCCGGGAGCTGCAATAGTTTGTAAGGACTGCGACAAGCTTTACATCAATACTCTATTATAATGTCGTCGAACAAGGTATAAGGGTTGAGTGGCATGGTGGCTGTGCACGACTGAATGCCCGGCACTCCGGCTGGGCTAGCTAGCAGTGCACCCTGGTGTGGGTAGTACACAACGTCATACTTTCCCGGGCCATTTTGGTTCAATCAGGAAGAAAAGTGAGCAGTTTTTAGAGCCGAGTATCACAACGCTGACAAATGTTACATGGGTAACAAGTTCGAGCAGCATGTGGATGCTGCATGCTACATGGCTTTCCGATTTTCTGTTTCGTGCACCGTTGACTGGGTGAGTTGTTTGCGGACAAAACACCAATAACTGCATTTACGTCATTATGTCTTTAGAAGTGAAATTTTACACCTAAAAACACTAAAAAGACATGCGTGTAAACAAGCACACTTGAGTTTCAAGCATATCAGCATTTTGACTATTCCCTCCCAGGCCCTTGGTTCACCTATTTCATGCATTTCAGTACTTTCGAGTATGTCCCCAGGCCTTCTCTCATGTCCATTTCCCTCCTTTGCTCTGAAGTGGTTGCGTCCAGCAGTTCCTGGGCTGCAGCTGCGCAAACCCATGCATTTAAACCTATTTGCAGCACTTGCATACAAGAAAAACTACTCCCAAGCCACCTTTTCTGGGATGGCAATGTTTCTGTACTCCTTGAATGTTCTTGTGCATGTTGTTATCTTTATTATAAGACCTGCATTATGGGGCAAAACCATAAAATTGTCATCGTTGTAGTGGGGGTAAAATTGTGTGGTGGTAGTCCCAACACGATTGTTACAGTAGAAATACACTAAATACACCGCACCTTTGGCAGGGACCCTAGCAAGAGTTTGAGGCTTCAATACCTACAACCTAGGCTGCTGAATGTGTACTGCTGCAAACGGAATGTTGAGACTTTTAATTTACATTGCGGGGGGATATGATAACCAGTGCTCACCCAGATGTAGGGCGTGGATGAAACTAAAGAGGTCAAGATTCTCCTTAAAGAGTTTAAAACAACCAGGATATCTTTGCATCTTGCCGCAAATGTTGGCTCGAAAACGTTGAATGAAGACATATGTGTCCTCCCAGGTGAGAACCACAATGCAGACGGTGCGCAGCTGCGGCGTACGCCTGCTGAGCTTGGTGAGCGACATCCTAGATGCTGCTGCCATTCGCAAGGGTCGGCTGAAGTTGGCCAAGGCCAAGCTCAACCTGGGCAGCCTGGTGCAGACAGTGGTGGAGGTGGCGCAGCCGCTCGCGCAGCCGGGTGTGAGGTGCGGGGTGGTGGAAGGGATGTGCGGCTGTGTTTGTGGGTGTCTGGCGGGGGTGGATGGTAAAGACGTGATGGTGTGCTGCAAACGCGGACGCAGCCGGATGCAAGGTGCGGGGTGGTTAAGGGGATGTAGGGGATGCTTGTGTGGTAGGTTGGTGGGATATAAGAGTATAAGAAGGTGAAAGTGGCAGGCGGTGGATGGGGATGGCGTAGACGGCGGTGGCTGTGGTGAAAGTTGCAGCTACGATGGCGGCTAGAATTGGTGGTAAAGTAGGGGGTGATGGCGATGATGGATAGTGGGGTGGCTGTGTGGCAGCACCACTCAGACCAAGGGTGTTGTAGTGAAGGGGACTTATGACCCTTATGTTATCTGGGCAGGTTTTTTTGTAGATATGGAAAAGGCTTGACCCTTGTGGCCTCATGTTACCTCATATATCACGATGGGATACGTTGTCATCTCATTGCCGAATTTGCATGTTGTGATCCCATTGCTTGCATGTTGTCCACCAGCAATAGAATCCCATCTGCAAAGTAGCTGGGTGCGCGGGTGGTGTAGGTCCCTTATAGTCTTGAATAGCAAAACCGATTTATTTTATAGAAAATATCCGGATTTGCTCTTTATTAATAGTGTCAAACGGCAACTGCATGTGTACATGTTTTGGGTAATACCTCGGAGTAATTGTGCATTCCCAAATATCTCTTTCGCTTGATCTGAATGTATTGGCCAGTTTTGTTCAAACCATCTGTGAAATATTATAGAAAACATATAATGTCCCTTCCTGTTGCCTTGTAGTCGCACTCTGCTAACTCTGCGCATAACGTGTGGGAGGGGCAAGGTTGTGCGTTATAGGCCCTTGGGTGCAATGCACCAATTTTGGGAACATATCTAACATGTCTGGAATCAGCATAGAGAATGGAAGATGGTTGGAAAATGGTGCCAGAGAATGGCAATAATTACAAAATCTGTCGACGGCAAAACTCTCAAATTAGTCCCAAAATTGGCAGGCAAATTTTAAGGAAAACGACATTGTTTATGCAGCCCAGCTAAACAGTTGGCGGTTTTGCAAATGCCACCGTGTTTATCCAATTAACCCAATCATGCGTGGTCATTGTGGCCGAATGGGGGCTAAGTGCAGTTTGGACAAAACTGGGCACATGGTCATGCTCCACCTCCTTAGACAGGCAATACAAACCCTTCCTAGCCGTGCCACTCCCTCAGCCGCATGTGCAGCCCCCATACCCCCATCACACCGCACTTAAGTATTCTTTGTCTACTTTGTCCCATGCCCACCCTGCAGGCTCAGCAACGCGGTACCCTCCATCTTGCCCCCCATATACGGTGACACAGCTCGCATCATCCAGATCCTGCACAACATAGTGGGGAATGCCTGCAAATTCACACACAAAGGCCAAGTTTGGGTGGAGGCAGATGTGCATCAGCCTAGCAGGACAGTGACCGTATCTGTGCACGACACGGGTATTGGCATTCCGGAGGATAAGTTGGATGTCATCTTTGGTGCCTTTGAGCAGGCGGATATGTCCAAGGCACGCAGGTAGGTAGGATGATCGCAAGGGGCTTTGACGGAATTTGCTGGGCCTTGAGAAGGGTGTGGGGTTGTGTAGTCCAGATCATGAATGTGCTGCAAAAAAAACGCACAATTGCTTTGCATTTGGGCCGAATTTGAAGGCGGCGATGATTGTATACGTAGGGATATCATGTACTAGCAGATTTCTTATACTATCACTAGGCATTTCCTGTACTACCTCAGCCCACGGTGCCGTATGTAATGTGCAAGTTATCCTGCAAATTTGAGAATAAGTGGCAACACCACCCCATGTAACCTTGGAGGAAGCATTCAGACCGTGCTTGCACCCCCCCCAAACCCCCCACAGGTACGGCGGCACTGGTCTGGGCCTGAGCGTGGTGAAGCAGTTGGTGGAGGCGCATGGCGGGACGGTGACGGTGGTCAGCAAGGAGGGGGTGGGATCATCCTTCTCTTTCACACTCGAGGTGCGCAGTGGCCATGCCACTTGACACTGTAGACACTGTCAATAGCCGAGTGCCGCCGGCCACGTGGAAGGGCGTGGCGGGGTGCACAATGTGCAGTACAGATGGTGTGATTTCCGGCAGTTGCAGGGTGGCCAGCTGTTCTGGCCATACCATACTCTAGTACTGGCACCATAGCCCTCTATGCCATGGTATAAGAAACTCGCGGGGACGTGTGGGGCCTACTTCCAGTGCATTTTCTGGGGTTTTCCGTATGGGGCCATTTTGTGCATGGGCCACAGATGATACACAGTGTTTAGGACTTAGCGTTTAGTGTGCTTTGATGATACACACTTATGCACTGGCCCAACAGTGGCATCCTGTCTTACAGCTTGCCAGGTGCACTCCATGCGGTGCCCTCCATAGTTGTTGTTGGCAACGTTGCTACAGTCTCACGTACCCGGTCGATTGCAAGGTGTGTTCTCACATCCTCAAACTTTGCTGATAGTGTGCTGCCGTGCACCGCATGGCGGTAATTGGGCACGATGGGTAGCGTAGACGTGCTCAACCTGCATGTCCTTATTTGTCGACCATTGCTAGTGCTTTCCTCAATCAAGCGAGGAACATGGGTATGGCGTACCACAAGGTGTCCATCGCGCAGGTGCTTCACTTTTTAGGACTTGACTTAACTAATGGAACCCCTGTTCTGGCACACGAGTACCTCCCCCAATCACATTAAGGCCAACCCTGTGAAAATCCATTCTGCGGAGAAGGTTTTGGGTTCAAACTTATTAACCCATGCCTAGGCGGCTATTTGGCGCAAAGGGGGGGTGCATGCACCGCAATTCAAAGGGAGCGTTATTTGGCTTGTGCGCCGTTTACGCATCTTCCGTGAGTCTGCTCAAGAGTACCAACAAAGTGATTTCCTTACTTCGTGTACTTCGTGCTTGCATTTTGCACCAAATTTCAAAGGAGGAGCTCATCCTGAACGTGAAATTGCTTGGGTTGTCCTCACATTGACATGTGCGGCCCGAGCGGGATGCATCCACCAACACTGGCCATGCATTTATATCCTTCTATCCTTTACTAGCTGCTGTTAAGTACTTTTCCCCAAAGTCTCCACCATCACCCCCCCCTATCCCCCTACACGCAGATGTGGCGCGATGCCAATGCACCCCCCCTTGCCCTCACGCGCAAGAGCGTGGAGGGGCTTATTGATCGCATCATCAACAGCTCGCTGCCAAGCAGTCGCCGCACCAGCCGCGAGGAAACGCCTCTTGAGCTGCAGTTGGGTGCGCTCCGCCTACGCAGGAAGAGCGGAGGGTCGGAGGGTTTAACAGGCTCCACAGGGTCGTTGCGAAGGTTTTCCAGTGAGAGCAGGTGGGTGGGCTGCATGGAGGGTGAACTTACTTGATCAAGTAAATCAAGTGGGTGGCTGCATGGCGTGGGGTGTGGTGGCCATGGTTTGGGTCTATATAAGCTACGCCTACTACGCCCTCCAAGTGCATGGTGTGGGGTGTAGTGTCAACATTGCCTAACATTGCCTTTCGAACGCAGTAAATCCAGCCTTTCGAACGCAGTAAATCCATACGACGTGTGTGGTCCGTGCCTTTGGGGACGTTTCCCCCCCTTTTCAGATATGCACCGGTTTGAAGCAGGGCTGCGTTTTAGCTCCTTCCCTTTTCACTTTAGTGGTAGTCACGGTGGCAAGGCAAGTGCTTGAGGTTGTGCAGGACCTTGGCATTGCCATTGCTTACAAGGTAGATGGCCAATTGTATAGGGCCTCGTCTCGTACCGTTAAGGATAATTTGCAGCTTATCGCTTTCTTGATTATGTATGCAGATGACATCACCCTGGTTTGTGGATCCCAATTGAAGGTGGCAACAGCGCTTTCTCAGGTGTTTGTGATTTTTAAAAAGTGGGGTTTATTAGTTAGCGTCCCTAAGACCAAGATCCTTGTAGTAGCAAAAACTGAACTGGAGCTGCCAGTGGTTGTATTAGATGGGCAGCAAGTGGAAGTTGTGGACAAGTTACTTGTCTAGGAAGTGTTTTTACTAGGGACAACACTTTAGACGCGGAGATATCACACCGCCTGAGCCGTGCAGGTGGCGCCTTCGCGTCGCTCATAGGTGTTTTGTGGCATAACAGGCGCATCAATCTGCGCACAAAATGCCGGATTTTTAGTGCAGTGGTGCTGACAACCCTTTTATATGGGGCTGACAGCTGGGCTATTA
>JAULBX010031216.1:0-11650 GCA_032358255.1 Heterotrichella gracilis
TGCACCTGTGGTGGGGGGTGGGGGGTGGGGGTGGGAGGGGGTGGAAGGGGGGGATGGGTGGGGGGGGTGAATGAGGTGCGCCGCTGCTACCCATGGTGGGTGTCGTGTGGGTGGGTGGTACCCATGAGCACCATTGCCCTAGTAGGTTATTGATAGTACCCTTTGGGATGGTGGGATATTCATGGGGCACCAACACCCTAGCAGGGTTTATCAAGCCCTGCACCTGGTCAGTTATGCATGATGTGGTCCACCAATACAGTAATTTGCAAAACCCTAGCAGGGTTGTGAGACACCCTTGGGGGCACATAATACCCAGCAGGGTTTAGGGTTTCTATCTGAGCAAGATGATACCCTAGTAGGACCCAAAGGCACCATGGCCCACCAGTACCGTAGGTAGGTTTGCCATACATCCACGGGGCACCATACCCTACTAGGGTTTCCCAGCGCCGCACCTGTTGCCATGTGACGCCATACAGCTCAACTGGTGGCCGAGGCGTGTCATTGGATTTCCTTTTCATGTACATCCATCCATGCTCAGCATCTGCACCAGTAAAAAAGAGCGTAAATATAACTCAGAAACACACCTAAATACATACAGTTGAAAAACAATTTAAAACATCCATAGCATTCGCATCCATCCATGCTCGCAGCTGCAACTGCGAGAGATTACTCAGCCTATGTTCCATATGATACAGGGGTGCAAAGGGTGCAAAGCTGGAGGTTCCACAATATGAAAATTGCTACCATCCCTGCACCCCTGCACCCACTTTCTAGCGCGGTTGGATGCGGCGGGCGATAGGAGTAGGCGATGGACGAGGCAAGGCTCATGGACACCAGCCGCAGCACCGCTTCCGCCCGGAACTCCTTGCTATCACCCTCCCCTGGCGCATCAAAGTGGTGCAGCTCCTTGTCTGCCATGTCATGGATCTGCGTAGGGTTTTGGGTTTTGGAGTTAGGGTTTTGGGTCGTGCCTTGAGCAGGGTTTGGGATTTTGAAGAGGTGCAGCTCCTTGTCTGCCAAGGCGTGGATCTGCGCAGGGTTTGGAGTTGGGACTTAGGGTTTAGGGCTTTGACAGATAAGGGTTTAGGGGCATGTAACTGCATACGGGTCATGGGTTGAGAAAGGGTTTAGGGTCGTGCATCTGCATAGGGATGAAGGTCTGGTAATCAGGGTTTAGGGTCATGCCCCAATAACGGCAGACATCAAGCGTCCATGGTGTAGTCCAAGCCACTGCCTTCCTGACGTCCTCAAACCCTAAACCCCAACCCCGAAACCCTAAACCCTAACACCGCGCCCGCACCTTCGAGGCAACCTCCTCATCGTCTTCCTGCTGTCTTAAACCCTAACCCCCTAAACCCTACTGCCACGCACGCACTCAAAACCCTAAACCCCAAACCCTAAGCCCTAAACCTTACTGCCACGCACGCACCCAAACCCCAAACCCCAAAACCCAAAACCCGAACACCCTACTGCCCCACACACACCTTCATGGCAACATCCTCCTCGATCTTGGTGTCGTCCCAAAACCTAAGCCCTAAGCCGTAAACCCTAAATTCAATACCCCAACACCCTACTGCCCCACACGCACCTTCATGGCAACATCCTCTTGGATCTTGGTGTCATCCCAGCCATAGTCCCCGTGCACGCTGCGCACCAGCAGCGCATACACGCGCATGGACTGGGCCACAGAGGGCTCCTCGGGCAGCTCCCACACTGCCTGGTACAGGTCGTGGCGAGTGAACCCCGATTGCAGGTGGGTGGCGGTGCGCCAGGAGCGCTGCTCTGGGGGAAGCTGCAGGAAATGGGACGGGGAAGTAAAGTGAGGGTGTGGGGAGTAGAGTGTAGGGTACGCGGAGTGGCGTGAGGGTGGGGCATGCAGGGGTTTTTGGACCTAGGGTTTGGGATTTAGGGGACGGGGAAGTGAAGTGAGGGTGGGGCATGCAGGAAGACAAGATTGGTCATATTCTAGTCCCACTGGGGCATAGGTGGGATTACAGGGCCAAGGAGTGGGGGTGGGGTAGGGGATGGCGATTTCCTATGGTTCTTTCACAGTGTTTTCCAGGCCGTTCTATTCCGCTGCACGGTTCTTTTGCTTTTGCTTCAACTATCGTGGGGGGTGTCACATGGGTTAAGGCTTTAGGGTGGTAGTTGTGTCAGTAGACGCAACCCGGGGCTTGCAGGTGGTGGTACACTGCAGGCTTGAAACCCTGTGTAGGGTGTCGGACCTCCTGTACACATGGCAGTACGTAGGTGTGTAGGGTGTAGGGTGTAGGGTGTCGCACCCGCAGCGCCGCTGGCAACAGGAAGGCCTGCACGTTGCCTAAGTGTCGCTGGGGTGTGTGGGGTGTAGGGTGTAGGGTGTAGGGTGTAGGGTGTAGGGTGTCGCACCCGCAGCGCCGCTGGCAACAGGAAGGCCTGCACGTTGCCTGAGTGTCGCTGGGGTGTGTGGGGTGTAGGGTGTAGGGTGTAGGGTATAGGGTGTCGCACCCCCAGCGCCGCTGGCAACAGGAAGTCCTCCCAGTTCAACTCAGGCCGTGCATTGCTTGGAGCTGAGGGGGTGCACATGGTTCTACGGGCCCTGTGCCTGTCTCTGGATGGGGTGGTAGTGGTTGCGGGGGTGGTGGTGGGTGTGTAGTGGTGGGGTGTGGGGTGCTGCTGCGGGTAGGGTGGCCTGCAGTGGAGACAGATCAAGGGGGGGTGAAGGACGGGAGGAAAAGGGGGGGTGGGGTGAACTCCATCCACAGGTACAGGGTAGGTACTGAGGGGGTGTGTGTGCGAAATGGGGATTCCACTGGCAGGTGCAGGGTGGGTACTGGGGGTATGTGTTTGGGGCGGGAGCGAATATGGATGGCAGGTGCAAGGTGGGTTCTGGGGGTATGTTTGTTGAAGGGGTAATTTGACAGTGCAGGTTCACGGTGGGCGCATGTTTCGAGGCTATCTGGGCCATGGCTCCGGTCGCTTCGAAACCCGGTGTAGGGCTTGAACGCATGCATATGTGTGTGCGGAAATATGCAGCCCTGTTGGCCTGCACGTACGCTGGGCGAGCACTTACGGTACACGTTTCCTGGGTAGGTTTTGGTGGACAGAGGTGGCTCACAGGGTTGGATACCCGGCTGGGTGCCCACAGCTTGTTGCAAGGGGTGCGCGAGGGTGGTGGGTGCACGCTGCCGAGCAAATGGGCAGACCTCGAACCCTTACCTGCCTGGAGCAGCCTCGCTTCAGGGTATACCTCTACGTACAGGTGGGGCTCCCTCAAAGTAACTCTGCAAGTTCAAGCAAATGCACCCCAACCCGAGCCCGTGCACTTGGGGTACTTACCTGTCAGCCCTGGGTGTAAGGCGTATGAAAGGTCGATAGCGTCGATCCTTTTTGTAGAGCAGAACTGGTCGCATGCGAAACTTTTTGCTTTCTCTTGTAGTTCTTGCGTCGCGGTTCCTTGGGAACAACCGGCGTGCGTCGCAGTGGCGATAGCGGTATCGTCGCGTGGCAAACCCTTGAATAGGGTACGACAGGTGTGCCCTAGGGAAGGGTTTTTGCCAGGTTACCTCCCCTAGTTCAGCTGAAGTTCAACCCCACGGTGGCCAAAAGGGCACCTGACCGGCCACACCGCCAGACAACCCATGTCTCAACTCATATAACAATACCGATTGCTGCCTTTTCACCCACTTCAAAATGACCAATTGATAACCACCCAGGTCAGTGGCCACTCGCCTAGCAGGCTTTAGCACGGGGGGAAGCAAGGGAAAGTTACAAGGCACAGTTACATAGCATCCATACGAGCCATGTCAAGCCCATTGGAGGGGACAGAAGTTTCTCCTGCCTCTTCATTCACATCTTTCCCTTCCCCCACCTCCTCCCATTCCCAATGCTTTGAGCTGAAAGGCATTGTTTATGCCTTAATCACCATACCCAGGTTTACCTGCCACGCGCCACTACTGCATGCCCATGTGCCAGGGGTGTGCACAGATAGTCTATTGAAGCCACACAGTTGCAGTGTGTTTACGTCCCCATCTTGCGTGAATGTAATCCCCTCGGGAAACAATCGTTTGCAGCATGAATGCAAACGTGAACGGCATTTTGGAGCTCAACCCAGTAACATTGATAACCTTTGCTGCCATTAACACAGTCCATGTCTTTTAAAGAAAGAAAAGACTTTTTTTTTTATTGTTTAGAGAAACTAAAACAGGGAAATGCAGTTACGGGGCAGCTGTGCAAGCCGAGTCACCCAATCCCCTGCCCATTCCCTGGCTCCCCCCTTCCCTGCCCCCTTCCCCCCCTTCCCCCTCGCAACAATGCATCTCAAAAATTGATCCCATTTAATCACGGTCCTCCCTGCTCCTTCATCCACCTCCTCCCCTTCGCTCTCCTCCTCCCCTGTCCCTCCACTATCGTCCTTTCCTGGCTTCTCGTATCTTCCTCCCCTTCACCTTTGCTCACCTGGAGGTGAGCGAAGGGTAAGGGGAGGAAGATAGCGAGAAGGCTGTCGCAGGAGAAGAGCCACCCCTTCTCCTTCGCTCACTTCCTCCCCTGCCCGCACCACCTCCACCTCCGCAAGGAGCTTTTCTTCTTTGCCCCCCTCTTCCCCTTCACCATACATCTCCCATGCTCCCCCTGCTGCCGCCTGCGCTGCCCTGCATGCTTCTTTGTGGTCGGGCCAATGTTCCTTCTGGCAATCCATGCTGCAGTAGGGCACCTGCAGGCAGTGTACTTGCACTTGTGACTGTGATTGGACTGTGACTATTTGATTGGTACCTGCGAATGTGTGGGCCTTTGGCAGCTGTGAACATGTCACAAGAAAGGAAGAGAGCAAGGAACGCACACAGGTGGCAGCCATGCACAACACACACACACAGGGCATGTTCCACCTCGCCAAACACCAAAATACCATGTACAAACCACCGATGCGATGATGATACATCGCATCAATGTGATTATGATTGTCATTGTTGACATGACTTGAAAAATTAGCTAAACAGTTTGATCTGTATGTCATTGTGGGTTGCAATTGTGGTTGTGGATGATCGTTATCATGACAACTCCTGTTGATCGTAATTGCAGCCCACCTGCTGGCATTCTGCAGACTGCTTGGCATATTTCCTGTTGTAACTGTCATTCCATTTGCAATTTACAATTGCAGCGCACCTGCTGGCACCCTGCGCACAGCTCAGCATCAACGCACAGCTTCTCGCAATTCCCGCATGTGAGCCGCTTTTTGTACTCTTCTTTGGCTTTGGCCTGGGCCTTTGCCATGAGGTCCTCAAGTTCATCAAACTGCTTCAAGAAAGGGCGGTTGCTGCAGGCAACAGGGGGGGCGGGACTTAGGGTTTGGGCCTTGGGGTTTGGGGTGTGGGGCTGCTGTACGAATGGCAGTTGCTGCAGGCAAGGGGCTGGATTTTGTTTTTAATGGTAGGGTCTACATAGGGTACGTAGGGTGCAGAAGTTTGGGTTGAGGGTTTAGGGTTTGAAACCACTGCTTCGATCTGCTTCATGATCCAGGTGGTTGCCTTCAGACAATACTGAGAATTGGAATTAGGTGTTTGGGCTTGGGCTGCTGCATACACCTTCATCGCTGTGGGGAAATGGGGAGAGTGGAGTTGAATGCGCAGGGTTTTGTTAGGGTGTGGTGCGGCTGCTCCACCACCACGCACACCCTCGCAAACCCTAGCAGGAACCCTGACCCACCTCATGTAGTTCTTGGGCATGCGCTGGTACAGGTGGGCGTAAGCCTGGATTACCGCCACCCAGGCTTGGACCATTGCCCGGTCGAGGCCACACGCATAGCGCACTTCCACGTTCCCCAGTGTCTTGAGCGCGTGCAGGCACTCATCCCCCTTGCGCATCAGGGCACGCAGCTCCTGCACACGGGGTTCAGGGATTAGGGACAAGGGGCTGTCCCCCTTGCGCATCAGAGCACGCAGCTCCTGCAACAAGGGGTCAGGGTTAAGGTTGTCTCTTCTATGGTTTGAGGGTGCAAAGCTCCTGCATCAAGGGCTACAGTGGGTTTTCACAGGGTGTTTGGGGTGTTGGTCGGGATTGTGCACTTCCCTTTGTATGCAGGACCATAATTTTTGGGTACCCAGCGCCACTCCTTTTGTGTAAAGCCCTTAGGGTTTGAGGCCTGGAAGGAAAGATTTTAGGGTCCAACGCGCACCTCCATGCCCTCTCGATGTCCTCACACTTTAGGGTTTATGCCTTAGGGTTTTAGGGTCTAGCGCGCACCCTCCTGCCCACCCAACGCTCCTCCGACCAGATGACCCCTGGAAATGACGCCCTCTGTGTTTAAAGTCTGGTGCCCAGGGTCTGGATTTACACATTAGGGTTTTAGCACTGGTTTAAGGTTCAGGGCGCACCGCCATGTCCACCCATCTCCCCTCCCTTTGTGCGTGGCCAGTGGCCATGCACTTTGCCAGCTCCCACACGCACAGGCACCGGTAGATTTCGTCCACATGCCCAGGGGCCTCACAGGCGTCTATGCCGCGCCGCAGGCTGGCTATGCAGTCTGCACACAGGAGGAAGCCCCGGCAAGGGTTTTTGAGTCAGTCTGCAGGTAGGGACAGAACCCCACATGCAGAGGGTTGTCGTTTCTTTACGCATTATGTATTACCAGAGTGCATATGACCTGATACACCGGGTTTAGGCAGGAGCGCACCCCATGGTTTGAGCCTGCATGCGTGGAACCTCTTCCAAGACAGGTTTCAGGACGAGTTTATAGGTGTGATCAATGCACCTCTTGTCATACTTGGCGAAGCGCCTCAGGGTTTAGGGTCTGATCTTAGGGCTGACGCCTCAGGGCTTTGCATCTAGGTGTGGTCCACCCACCCCCAACACATCTGCAAACCCTAGGGTCGAGGGTTTTGGGCTTAGGGTAGGGTCCACACACCCTGCGGCACGCCTAGCATTTCCTGTAGGGCTAAATTTTAAAGCTACGATCCAGGGCTTAGGGTTGAAGTGTAGGGCTCAGGGTGTGACCCGCCCCGCTAACTCTGCGGCATGCTCAGCAGCTCCTGTACGGTTTATGGTGTAGGGTTACGCTCCAGGGCTTAGGGTCTAGTGCGTGGCCGCGCCACTCACCCTGCGGTACGCCCAGCGGCAGCTCCTGCAGGGCTCAGGGTTTTCATTTCAGGGCCTAGGGTTGAGGGAGCAACCCCGCCCACGTACCCTCGTCCTCGTCAACAATGTCTACAAACAGCACCTGCGCCTGCGCCATTATGAACCAGCCGTAGCCCACGTCGCGGTGCAGCTCAAGCAGCAACCGCGCAGCCAGCCGCAGGCGATTGCCTGCCAGCTTCCTCCTGCTGCGGGCGATCCTGCAGGCGGTACTGGCCAGCATCGCCGCGACCGCCCACTGGACCTGGGGTGGGGGGGTGTCGAGGGGGTGTGGGAGGGGGTGTGGCGGGGGTCTGCGGCGGCAAAGCAGAGGGGCGCGGTGGGCAAACGCGCCACTGCATGGTACCCAGGGGTGGGGAACGGCAGGTTGAGTGGGGTGCGCGGGGTTGGGGCACGGCGGATCGAGAAGGCGTGGGGTGCCAAGGGGGTGATCACATGACCTGCCATCGCCGCTGTGCCCGGGCCCCATAGCGGCTGAAAAACAATTCTCATGGGCGTGAGTACCCATGAAGCACAGGTAATTAAAGCCTGAGCAGGGCCACTTACAGTGCCCTGTAGGGTGGTGGGGTATCCATGGGGCATTAATACCCTTGCAGGGTTTTTGTCAAGCGCCGCAACTGCATCTCGTTGTATGGTCCACCAATGCGCACAGCATCGGCGATACCCTAGAAGGGTTGTGAGGTACCCTTGAGGGCATCAGATCTGATACTATCCCAGCAGGGTTTCCCAATGCGCTTGAACAAAATTAATTCGAGTTGTATGTGAGCAAAATGGCCACCACTACCCTAGTAGGGTCAACAGGCACCATGCAGGCACCAGTACCCTAGCAGGGTTGCGAGAAATCCATGGGGGCACAAATACCCTGCTAGGGTTTCCCAGCACCGCACCTGTTCCCATGTGACCCCATACAGCTCCACAGCAGGCAGCGGAGTGTTTTTGGACTCCCTTACCATGCACATCCATCCTTGCTCGGCACCTGCAATGGCGCAAAGCAGCTAAGACTGGGTTCAGTGTGTGCCAGGGCAGCGCGCATGCAGACTCAGGCGCTACCCAAGCCCAGGGCCACGCAAACTACCTACTCACACCCTTTCTACCCCACAGTTAAATGCAGCGGCCTGCAGGAGCAAGCAGTGTACGCAGCGTCATAAGCACTTCAAGGTACCCACTCCAGTGCCATGCATGCGGAGTGTGTCCCCGGTCCCTCCCCTGCATCCTGACCCAGTGCATTACCAATGACCCCCCTGCAACCCCGAACGCACTGTCTAGCGCGGCTGGATCCGGCGTCGGTAGGTAGGAGTATGCGATGCAAGAGGCCAGGTGTGATGACACCAGCCGCAGCACCATCTCCGCCCGAGCCTCCGCAGTATCGTCCTCCCCTGGCGGATCATTGCTGGGGACCCCCTTGACTGCCAGCGCATGGACCTGCGCAGGGTTTGGGGTTTGGTGTTAGGGTTTAGGGCTTTGAGAAAGAGGGTGTAGGGGCATGTGCCTGCATACGGGTCATGGGTTGGGAAAGGGGTTTAGGGTTGTGCACGGGTAGAGGGATGGAGTTCTGGAATTTGAGGTTTAGGGTCAATGAGATCAGCCGCAATATTGTCCTCCCCTGGCGCATCAAAGTGGTACAGCTCCTTGTTTGGCCAGCGCATGGATCTGCAGGGTTTTGGGGTTTGGAGTTAGGGCTTAGGGTCGTGCCCTAACAGAGGGTTTGGAGCTGCACAGTGGTGCAGCTCCTTGTCTGCCAGGGCTTGGACCTGCACAGGGTTTTATAAACACATAATAAATGGGTTTGGAGTTAGGGTTCAGGGCGCCATGCACTGGGGTTAGGGCTTTTGAGGGCCAGGAATTAGAGTTGTGGACTCGGTAGCATTTAGGGTTCAAGACGTAGGAAATTTCCTGGTCTTGTGCCTTTGAAAAACCCCGGCCAAGCGGATTTCAGGAGGGTGAGGATTCAGGGTGGGAATCCCTGCGCCCGTTCTGGATTTGCAGCCCAATGCAAGTGCATGTGTCCCTTCTGCATAGCAATTCTGCATACGATGTGGCGCGCATTTGGAACCTTACAACCCCGGTACCAACCACGCACCTTCAAGGCAACATCCGCAACGCCCACGCTGTTGTCCCAGCGACAGCCTGCGTGCTGTCCCTAAACCCCACGCCCTCACCCCAAACCCCTAGTACCGCGCACGCACCTTGGAGGCAACCTCCTGATCAACCTTGGCTTCATCCCAGCCATAGTCTGCATGCACGCTGCGCACTAGCAATGCATACACGCGCATGGACTCATCCACAGAAGGCTCGTGGGGCAGCTCCTCCACTGCCTGGTACAGCTCCTGGCGAATGCGCATGGATTCAAGGTGGGTGGTGGTGCGCCAGGAGCGCTGCTCAGGGGGGAGCTGCGGGGGAGGGAGAACCGGAAGTGAGGGACGGGCATGGGTAGGATCCTGGCGTCCTGGGGTGGAGGGTGGTGTGGGGTTGCATATAGTTATTCCCTTTTTAGGTTGTCGGAGTGTATGCCATTTGGCTCTTTGGCATATGGTTCGCCTTGTTATAGTGGGCTCTCAACATAGGGTGGTTGTGGTGTCAATAGGAGGAGTTTGGAGCGTGCGGAAGGTAGTACCATGCAGGCTGGAAACCCTGTGCAGGGTGTCGGACCTCCAGCCCGATGGCATCAAGTATTTGCTAGGGTGTAGGGTGTAGGGTTGGGGTGTAGGGAATGTAGGGTTAGGATGTAGGGTATGGGGTGTGGGTGTAGGGTGCAGGCTGAAAACCCTGTGTAGGGTTTGCGGTTTAGGGCATCGCACCTCCAGCGCCTCTGGCAGCAAGCACTTCTCCGCAATACGTGAACCGCTTTCCCCTGAGGAAGCCGCCATGGTTTTATGGTCCCCTGCCTGTCCCTGGCTGTGGCGGTATTGGCTGCGCGCAGTGGTGGTGGTGGTGGTGGTGGCTGGTGTATGGGTGGCCAGGTGACTGGAGGGTTGTTGGGTAGTAGTACTGCTGGTATGGTGCCCTGCAGTGGAGACCCAAGGGGGATTGAAGGAGGGGAGGAAAAGGGTGTGTGGGGTGAACTCTACTCGCAGGTAGGGTGGGTACCGAGGGTTATTGTTCGGGACGGTGGGGATTGCAGTGGCAGGTGCAGGGTGGGTACTGGGGGTATGGCTTGGAAAGGGGTAATTTGACAGTGCAGGTACACGGTGGGTGCATGTGTCGAGGCCGTCTGGGCATGGCTCTGGTCGCTTCAAAAACCCGGTGCTAACTAGGCGTGGGGCTTCAATGCATGCATATGTGTGTGTGGAGGTATGCAGCCTTCATGGCCTGCACGTGCGCTGGGCGAGCACTTACGGTACACGTTTCCTGGTTAGGTTTTGGTGGACAGAGGTGGTTCACGGGGTTGGACACCCGGCCGGGGTGTCCACAGCCTGTTGCAAGGGGTTGTCGAGGATGGTGGTGCAAGCACCGGCCAGCCCTCAAATCCCTAGCTTGCTAGGCATGCAACAGCTTGACTTGGGGGCAGAGGTTGGGCCCCCTGGAGAATAAATAGGTGAAGTGCACGAACCGCAGCCCACACCCGAGTCCTTGCTACTTGGGCACTTGCCTGTCAACCAGGGTGTGTGCCGTATGGAAGGTCGGTAGCGCAGTGCTTACAACGCCTCGCAAACTTCGTCCCGTGTAATACGGAACTATTTGCGTAACTTTGTCTTGTACTTCTTGCACTGCGGTTGCTTTTGTCAAAATTTTTGAACAACCGGCGTGGCGATAACGGTCACCGATAGTCACTATGATCGCGGCAAACCCTTGATAAGGGTACGACATGCTGTACCGTGGGGCCTATTCAAAACCTGGGCTTTGCCAGGTTCCTTCCGAAAGTTGGCACTTTTTAAGCTAGCTCAGCTGAATTAAACCCAAAAGTGCACCTCCTGACCTGTCAGACCGCCAGACAGAAGCTTATTACCTTGGGGCGAAGTGTGCGAGGTCTCAAATCACCTCCTCGGAGTATCATACCGGCGCCGTGCATGTGCAGGCAACAAAAGCGAGCCTGGGGGGACACAAGCTTGGACTGGCTGCGTTATAACCAGTATCCCAAAAACAAACGCGACCTGTAGTTGCAGGTAGGGTTTTCAGACCCTTGGTGACGTTTCGTAATTGACGTTGCTTGTATACCTGATGAATGAACGCAGTCAACGTGGCTGTGGCCAAATGGCAACCCGGGAACGCATGAAGTGTGTGGGCCAAACTATTCGCTTGGTCTGCCGATGGAAGTTGCGCAGGCTAAAACGCGTTCTGCAAAACACAAATACAGTAGGAGCCACGTACTCGAGTAAGGTTTTACTGGGCGAAAATGGGGGTGCCACTAAAATGCCCAGGATGTTTTCCAAGGCACAACACGATGGGCGTCTACTCGCGCGAAAGACTCTTTACAATTAAAACCTCGGCTTTTGGGACCGTTCAGCTCCTGTGGTTCCCTCTTAAACCTGTTATTTGCTAGGTTCCGAGCAGTACCGGTCAGGCACGGTCAGCAGCTGGCACATGCCTTGCCTATGACCTCCAG
>JAULBX010031227.1:0-11515 GCA_032358255.1 Heterotrichella gracilis
CTCGTGAAATAAGGCACAGGTTCACTGCCTGAGAGGTATTGGGGCTTGCAATTGGTGAAATGCAGCCTGCACTTGCACTGTGCTAGGTGTGTGGGTGAAAAATGAGTAGGTTTCACTCAGCTGAGCACCAACGAAAAAAAAAATGCTCCACCATTTAAAATTATTTTCTTTCTCAGCCGACACGTGTGCGGCTGAGCACTGCGATGAACTCGCATGACAGGCCGTTTGCAAGGCTGGCGTTCGAGCGCGTGCAAGCGAGCGGGATGATGAGCCGTCCTCGCTTGCGATAATATACAATCCAAGCGCACATGGTTCGGACCGTCCAGCTGCACTGACTGACTGACGGACAGAGTCTGCGACGTCGACGCAGGCAAGCGAGTAGAGGGCGGCTGGCGCCGCGGCCCCGACTTTGGGCCCCCGGGATGAGTACGAAGATTTGAAATAAGCGTGCAGAGGCGCTGATTGAGGCAGGCGTGCGCGATTGGGCGTGTGGAGGTGGGGCGCCTTAGAGTCATTCCTGGCGTTGGTGGGGACGACATGGCAGCGGTGCGCAGGGAGCTGACGGCAGTGTGCAGAGGGTGGGGGTGGCCAGCTGAGTTGCAGACAGCAGAGTCGGTGGTGGCTCTGTTGGATGAAGAGACATGTGGCATCATCGTGCGCATGCTGATGCGGTGCCACAAAGCGCTGCTGTCCGGCTCGGCAGTAGTGCGCGCTTTGCTGCTCAGTGCGATGCGGTGGCGGGCGGCTGATTATGACCTGTACGTGGCAGCGCGGAGTTCATGCGCACGATGTGGGAGGCATGCGCGCAGGTGGCAGCGGAGGGCCTGCAGGTCAGGAGGATGGTGTTGACTGGGCGCGCTCTCACAGTGGTTGTCATGATGCCAAACCAGCTGGAGATGACCATGCAGATTGTGCTACGGCACCGGTGCTACTTGTGCTCTGCGGATGTGCCAGAGGAGTTTGACATTGCGTTCTGCAACGGCATGGTGCAGCACTGCCGTGGTCTGTATGGCGAGCAGGCGGTAGACAGTGGTTTGGTGGTGTTCACAGATGCGCGGGGGCAGATCGCGCTGCAGGAGGGTCTCGTTGTGGTGTTCCCGTCAGATGTCACTGCAAGCACGGTTCAGAGGATCAGCAAATACAATGCGCGCGGCCTGGCAACAGCACAGTGGACACAGTGCAGCGGTTGGTGGGCGCTGGGCCAGTGGCGCTGGGGGGAAGCAGAGTGATGGTGGCGGGCGTGGCGGGCGGCGTGTGCGGCAGTACTGGGGTGCAGGTGGTGGAGGCGATGAGCGTGGATGTGCTGCGGCAGCTGGATGGGTGGTGGGAGGCGATCGAGAAGGCGGTGGTGTTGAACAGCCGAATGCCTGCGCATGTGCGGCGGCAGATAGTCATGCCTTCCAGCTAGATCGATGTCGGCGTCCGTTGTTCACTTACGTAATTATCGTCATTTTGACAACCCTGTAGCAGGTATGGGGTTGATTGTTTGAAGATGACCATGTAAGGGTACCAGTAGCAATACCCTTAGACAGGGTAAGTTTCGTTTTTCCAGCAGTTGTGGACAGCAAGTGAGAAGTGACTTTTATAATGACATGCCATGGTAAATACCATTGGTTCACCAGCCAAAACGGATAGCTTCTGACACGATCACTGTCATATATGCATGCCTGAAGGCTATGTATTAAGCTAGAAAGCATGCTGTTTGAACATGGTGCTTGCTTGGAGGCCAGAATCATGTGAAACTCGCTGAGATGTATTACTAATTTACAGATTGGGTTGTGTAAAGTGCTATTTGCAATTGGTATGCAGCATGCCTGGCGTTGCATTATAGAGAAATCAAGTGATGCTGTCGTGGGTTGCCTAGGTAGAAAAGTGCTGTTTGAACATGCTGCTTACTTGGAGGCCTGAATCTTTGTGTTTTTTTTTTTTGTGTGTTTTTGCGTCAGGGCACAAAGCCAGGTACCAAATTTGGTACATCAGACGTGTGAGGTAAAATGGCTGGCTATACCGGTTTCGGCCCATAGTTGCAGTGCCCCTAACTGCACGGGGCCTCATCAGTAGCCTTTGAAACTTCAGATCTGGGTGCCCCGAAAGGCATCTGAGAATTTCTACTGATGGGATTTGAACCTGAGACTTCCACCGCGAGGGTGTCCGATCGTACCACTGGATCAGTGGGGTTATCATCACTGTATTGGAAGTAATTAATTTCCGATATATGGATTTTACCTCACGAATCTAGCGTTGGGAGTGCACTCCCTCAGCGCCAAAGCTGACCGCTCCCAGGTCAGACTTTTGGTCCCCACCTGGTCACCAAGGGATTTTGGCTAAGCACCGTTCCCAGATGAGTCCCCCCACTCGGGTGACAGCCGCGCGTTACCACGGCCGGGAAGCTCGCTGAGATGTAATTTAGCTATTGGATTGTGTAAAGTGCTGTGTGTAATTTGTATCGGCGTTGCATTATACAGAAGTCAAGTGATGCTATGATGGCATCGCATCATAGCGGTAGTCAAGGCCTGCTTAGCACTGGTACTTGATTGTTAAATGCCGGTGCATAACTGTATGCGGGAATTGGTAATACTTGAATAATGGGTGAGACAAGATCATGTGAAGCTTGCTGACATGTGTACTTTACAGAGAGAGTCTTAATGCCGACTGGCGTACAATTGAAGAGCTAGGGTTTTGTGAAGGGAAGGGTGCAGCGCGTGAGTTTCAAGATTTCCTAGTCTGTGTAAGGAGCTGGTGGTGCAGAGCAGCATGCAGGAAACAGTGTGCTGATTTGACATAATATCAATGTGTGAGTGGTGTCACAGAGGTGGAGCAGTTGTGTTTAAAGAGGGTATTGTCTGAGTGTGGAACTGAGATAATGGCAGTCAGTGAAATAACAAACACATTTTGCTGTATTCATTTTAAAAAATCTGCTAACTCTAAGTTGGCCTGGGCAGGAGGTGGCGATAGTATGCCTCTGTGAGGCGCGCGAGCTGTTGGAGGCGCTGCATATCTGCCACCTGGTCCTCGTCGATGTCAGCGGCCTCCCACACTTGGTCAATCACTGCCTGGCGCGCGGCGTGGTCTCCTTGTGGCCAGAGCGGCGTCAGCAGCAGCACCCTGCTGTACTTTGTGTGTCACGAGGTAAGGACTAGGATGCTCTCCCTGGACAGTGGGTGGGTGCTGCCTGACGCGCGCGGCGGGAGCTGCATGTGTGTGAAGAACAATGCCGGCGGGCGGTAGGTGTGCCCCTGGATTGCGAAGTCAGTGAGTGCCTTGGCAGACACCAGATGAATGTTGGTGCGGCGGACAGACAGCTTGGCTTTCTCGCCGTGTCGCGCGTGTGGGATGGAAATGCTGAGGGTGCTTGAGGCTCGGAAAACCGGCATTGGCTGCCGCACGGATGTTGGGCTTTCCAGGGGCTGTACTATTACTGTTACGGGAGGGTGTTTTAGGTGATAGATGGTGCTGTCAGGGGTGTCCGGGGTCTCAGCTGGATCCAGCACAATGCCGATGGCTTTGCATAGCGCCATGTTGGCGCGGCCCAGCTCCGGGTGGTCGTTGTCTTTGAAAAAGTACTGCATGCCCTGCAGATGGGAAGAATGGATGAGAAATGAGAGGCGCACTACAACTGGCAGTATAAATTACAAAAGAACTTGTAGGAAAGAAAGGTTGAAAGATCGTTAATTGTTGAAAATAAATGCTGATACTGTGATGCTGCAAAGGTAAATGAGAGGGCGAGGTGGGGGTGACCTTGCAGTAAAACCTGTGTGCTGGGTCCTCCATGTTGTTTGTGGTCTGCTCATCGACCAGCCGTTGTTCTGCAGCGCTCAGGTGCCCTCCTCCAGGGTAGCGCTCAACTCGCGCATGCCAGTGGATGAGCTTGCTGTTGAGCGCCAGCGCATGGAGGCGCTGCAGCGCTGGGGTCATGGCATCGATGGCTGCGTGACGCAGCGAAACTACGCGCAGGTCGGTGCGCAGCAGCATGGCGCGCAGTTCCGCATTGCTTTGCAGCATGGCTGCCTGCATGGTATGGGGGAAAATGATGAACTTTTGTAGAGGTACAAACTGTAATTGTGTTTTCAGTGTTAAATGACATTAACTGTATAAAAAAATAGCATTAACATGTCCTGACGGTGGAGCACGTGGCGCACCTGTTCATGTTCTGGTGACCTGAGGAGCTATATGAGCATGAACACGTCGTGGGCGTCTTCGGGATCCAAGTCAGCTTCGCTGTTGATGAACTGGATGGCCCGTGCCTGTAACATGTCTACCACCATGGCGATCTGTGTGAACGTAAGAAGCTTCTTTAAGAAGGAGAAATATAGTTATGCAATATATATACAAAAAAGACAAAAACGTTAATGCTTATTGTTAACATGCTGAAAAAGGAGCAAGCTTGAGAGCAAAAATATCAGGATGCAGTGGATACAGGTGAAGTATGGATATTCACCTGCTGCTTGGTAGGGCGTGTGTGCTGGCGGAACATGTCGCTGATGCGCAGTATCTTCTGACCGTCTTCGGTTGCGGCAGATTGGCGGTGGTTTTTTGTCAGGATGACCACAGTTGAAAACTCCTGGTACACCTTGTGACCAATCCAGCAAGCTTTTGCCCCCTCGGTGACTGGCTGGTGCTGTGGGACGCGCCGATACAGTGGGGTGGCGTTGACGGGAGCGTGCCGCCATGCATCGCCTGCTAGGATGGTGTCAATGTTCCCCAGGTAGTCGCCAGACCCGACGGTGTTGCAGCTGGCGTTTGCGGTGATGGATTGTGCCGCCAGCGCCTCCTGGGAAACAAAGCTGAATTCATCGTGTACCACCATCCTGGTGATCCGTAGCTGCTGCGCTCGCTGCGAATGTGATCCACAGACGACCTGTGAGCCTGCTATCATGCGCCTGTCGCGGGTGAGACAGTACAGGTTGCATGTTGACACGCCGGGCCTGTCAGGCGTGCTGAGCGGGAACGCTGCGCGCCACGTGGTGGAAGTGCCTGCTAGCTGGCGCCCGTGCCCTTGCTGGACCACATACCACGTGATGGCGTGCAGGACCCTGCTTTTCCCTGTGCCTGGACCACCTATGAGAAGCATGCGCAGTGGGGGGTGTGGTTGACAGGAGGCGGTGGCGTCGCAGGTGGTGGCCGCTATCATAAAGGCAAGTATCTGCTTCCCGCGCAAGCTGAACTGCCGAATGGTCTGAATGTGGCTAGGAGGCTGTGCAAGGCGCGTGTAGTCAATGCCCGCTGTGGAGGTATGAGCTTGTTGCTGCTGCTGCTGAATGCTGTCGCCTGCAAGCAGCATGCGTTTGAGAAGATATTTGAAATGGTCATTTTCTCGAGTGTGATTTGTAGTGCTGTGAGCTGCAGGCGGAGGTGCAAGTTTAGGATTGAAAGGTGGTCGTGCTGGTTTAGAGTATGAAGGGTTTAGGGTTTAGAGTTCAGGATATATTATTTTTGTTTCTTAAAAAAAAGTGTGTTTCAACAAATAAGGAAGGATACCAATAAAATAAGAAAACAACAGTGTGCTGCATCTGCCATGGTGCATGCTGCAGCAGTAGTGACTTCACGTTGATGAGGAAACGACACCTAGTAATGTGTAGTGCTGAACGGTTGAAATGGTTACGTGAGGGACAAACGCAGGCTATGGATGCGTTGCATGGGGTGCTGCACTTGCCTGGTGCCAGAACGTGAAGCTGGGGAGGGAGCATGTGGGGTGGCGCGCAGCTGCTGTATGCAGGTTGTTGCTGTAACGATGCAGGCGCAAGGCGGTATGCAGCTGTGAGCTGCCTGCGGAGGCTGCGGTAGCTGTGGCCGCTGGGTGCGTGCTGGACATCTGGTTGAGCGCTGGCGATGCATGGCTGATTGGCAGTGAGCAGGTGCAATGGAACTCGCATGGCATCGTGAACTGGATTGAGATAATTTGCAAGCTGGCTTGTCCCTGGGAGCTCCATTTCTGCCTGCTGTAACAGCTGTTCCTGAACTTGTGGGTCAAATTATGCTTCCTCGTCGTTGTCATTGTTGCTTAACGCATCCCGGGGGTCCAGCAGCACCAGGTCATCTGCGGTGGCGTTGTTGCGCGAGCTGCGAGTGCCTTGATGGGTGACCAGTTCAAACAGTTCTGCAGGCATTTCTGCATGCCGTTGCTGAGCGCTTTTAATCTCGCTGTGGTGGGTCTTCCGGCGCTTGCCACGCTGTCAATATTGCGCAGGACGATGAGGGTGTTCTTGTCTCGAATGCAGCCGCTGGCAGCTGACACCTGCATGATTTGATGTGTTTGCTGTTAATCCTGTTCTCAATCACATGCAACGGATCATTGTGGTACATTCCTTGGTGTAATGTGCTTAGGTTCGCATCAAACCCTTATGATTGTAACCTTGGACCCCTGAGCTTTCATACACTGTTAATTAAGGTTGGAGGATTTAGGGTATGAGGTGTACCGTGATAGTTGCCTCCCATTGTTAATATAGCTGCCACAGAATTCATGCCTGGATGCTCCTGGCACATCTGTTGCAGGTCCCGGTCAGATGCATAGCAGCCCAGTGCGAATGCAGCGTAGCTCTGTTGCAGGTCTTCTGCAGCATCAGCTGTGGGCTTTGCTGGTGGTGTTTGGATCAGCTGGGGCACCCGCAGCTTGTCTTGCAGGATCAGCATTTTGGACAGGCACAGCGGGTGCGGCGGGTTGAGCACAAAACGCAGGAATGGCTTGCGGCCTCTGCGGTGCCTGCGATGAACCCAAGTTGTTGAGTGATAACGTTGCTGTTGCCTTGGAAGTTGGTAAGCTGAGGACAGCACAAAGCTGTACTTTCTGAGACAGTGCCAGGAAAGTGCTGCGTGGCGCCGCACATGACCAGGGCGTATGCGGCAAAAAAGAGTGTTGAGGACATGATTTAAGATAGGTTATCACCTGCTGGGGTTGTTGAACATGTCGTCTTGGGGTGCCACCTTGAACCACATGGCAAAGAAGTACGGCGACAGGCCTGCCAGCAAATCGCTCCTGTACACGTAGTCGTCCACTTCGCTGTATGTTTGCAGGCGATCTGTTGTGGGATCCACCTGGATGCCGCAGAAAGTGGGCTCCTTATCGTCGTCTAGTGTGAAGTGCTGGCCCTGGCTGGCTGCATGAAGGCCAGTTGCATGGTGAGCAAAGCTGCGCCAGCTGAAGATGACTGTATCGTGCGACATGCTGGGTTGATACTTTATGAGTAAAAACGCTGCCATGGTTGCTGGCATTTTGACTGCGCCGTTCACAGTGTTGATTGCCTTGGTGAACAGCGCCTTGCCCTGGTTTGCTGGTGCGGCGCCGCTGTCCCTGGCATCGGCCATTTTGACGGCGGCGCGCTCTGCTGCCATGGAGACGTCCACACCGTCAGGTTTTGTGGAGTACTTGGTGTGGTACTCCGAGCCTTGCAGCGAAGCTTCCTCCTGAGTTGGGCGAGGTGGCTCTGGTTCTGTAGGGCTGTATTTGCGATGCAGTTCAAGGTGGCGCTCAAAGCGGGCCTCGTCCCCTATGGATACAAGCATTTTGGTTGATATGCGGTTGAGAGCAGGACTGCTTCTACAGTTTCTGTTTGGTGACATTCAAATAAATTTGTTTTTGCAGCGGCAAGAAACCTGCAAGCTGTACTTGCCTGTGAACATGAACGACATGTTGCATGGGCAGGCCCACATGAGCACAGGAAGATGAGGCACAAGGAATCTGTGCGTGCGCTTTATCCAGATGCAGCCTCCTTCTACCACGTGCGTGACGGGCTGCAGCGGCTGAGGCAAGGTCAAGCGGCAGGTGTCGTCGGTGCCTGCCGGCGCAGAGCTGCCTTTGGGTGTGCAGCTGGGGTTGTGACCGTGGATCTGATTGGTGGCCTGTGAGCGCGCCAGGAACTCACTGCGCTGTTCTGTTGTGGCGTCTGCTGGTAGGCGGTGTGCGGCTGGTGGACAGGGCCAGTCCTGTACAGCAAACACAGAAGGTATCAGCGTCTTAACTTGGTTGTAAATACCTTCCATGTATCGATTGGTTATCATGTGGTTGGGTGTCATTGTGCTGAGATCTCGCTGCTTTAATGTAAAGCAGTCGTTTCTGGAACAGGATTTGGGAACGAAATGAGTTCAAAGTGGCACGTCTTACCGACAAAGGATTGCTGCCTTGCATGAGGACAGGGCGGCCATCTATTTCCTCAAGGTGATAATATGGAGGAAACTGTTGGCATTGAATGTATTCTAGGAATTCAAACAGCTGTCTTGCCTTTGCTGGATCCTTGCAAGCGTCGCGCACAGCGGCAGGGTGCAGGGCTGGTTGGATGGCATCGCCATGCATGTGCAGCGCAGTGCGGTGGTTGGTCTCGATAGTGTCGAACCAAGCCACAACCTGCAGGCAGCTCAGAGGAACAAATCAATGTCTAGGTTTGTTACTAGCTATAGATAGTGACTGCAAAACTGTAAGAGATTTACAGTTGCTAACATGACTGCGTTAGTTGTCAGTAACGCACAACTACTGCTGACTTTCATATTGTCTGACGGGACAATGTGTGTAGTGTGATGAAAATTGTCCAGGTTTTTTCAAATAGCAGCTGTTTTCTAGCTCTCATATAAATTGAAACCTTAATTTAGTTTTATTCAAGAACAAGTATCATCACAATCGGTTCAGCATCTTGGATGAGCAACGCACCTTGCCAGCTATGCCGTTGGGGTTGTCCAGCAGCACACGATGCAGCGCCACGAGGTGCGCATGGAAGGACTCCGCGCAAGCAGATGGGTTGTTGGCGACCAGCTTCCAGCGTGTCGCCTCATTGCAGCGATCAGCGCTGGGTGCGCCCCAAGGTCCTTCATGTGAGTATGGTCTGCCGATCAGTGTCAATGTTTCTGGAGAATTCAGATCAGAAAAGTTGATGTTCTCCATCAGGGTGTAGGGCCCAAACAGCATGGACAACGCCTGGACTTTGCTGCCGAGCGCCATGCACTTCTGGACTGACCCCACCACACGCGTATTTGTCTGCTTCAGCAGCCTCAGTAAGGTGTGAGCTGCGTGGGGGAGGCGCTCCAATGCCGCTGCCAGCGCCTTCCCGCGCAGTCCTGCGCACAGGGTAACAAGGTATGTGAGCTGCTTTCTTGTGCACAGCTGATATCACATCTGAGACTGAGTCTGTTACAAGCGTGGTGCCAATAAGATAAACAGACAAGGGTGTCTGTAGGCAGGCAGCATGCTCACCTTCAGCCAGCACCTTGAGCGCTTTGTGGATCTCGCCAACGCTGAGCCTATACAGTTCCTCCACATCCTGCTTGCTGGCCCTCATTGTTACACCAGTCTGCGTGTTCACTTGATGGCGCTGTATCCTGTCAAACAGGTGTAGCACCAGATCTGGGTTGGCAAACTGAGTCCTCGGGTGCCTGAACATGAGGCGCTGCGCATATGTATCCTGTGACCATATGGCTGGCTGTGCGCCCACGCCATTAGGAAAAGAGCCTGGGTGCATGAGCATGAGCCAATCGGGGTTGTAGTCCGAGTGTGGGCTAGAGACGGACGCTGTGCTGGATGTGAGGACGCCACCTGTGACGTTAGGATGGAGCTAAATGTCAGAAGAGTACTTAAAAAAAAATCAGCGCTCACAGCATTTAACTATTTAAATTTTAGAAAACAAGAAAATGTCTACGGCATGGTTAGAGGCGAACGCACCTGATCTCAGCATGTGCACTTGTTCTGCCAACTTTTCTGCCTGGTGCGCCGCTGCAGCAATCATGTTGGACATATTGGGGTCCAGGGACCAATGGAGCTGTAGCTCATCGGGATACAAAGACGTCTGTGCATCAGCTTCTGCAGAATTGGGAAGCAAGATTCAGTTTTGAGAATGCAAAGTAGATAACCAGCGTAGAAACAAAGCATGATGTTGACAAATAAAGCATTACCTTGACCGTGCATGGCTTGGTCTTCCAGAGACTCCCAGCGCCCTGTGGATGGACCGGCGCGCATGTCCATATATTGTTGGCGCATGTGGTTCAAATCTTCTGTGTTGCTAGAAAAAATGGCAATTTTTGCAAGTGCATTGACGACCGCATCAGGATCCTGAAAGGCTGTGATCTGTGCGCTGTTTAGGGCAAGGAGCAGCTTCGGGTACTTCTTTCTGTACACTGCGGTCAGGTGCTCTGCCCACTTGGTGATGACTTGGCTGCGTACCTGCAGGCATAAATCGGCAAAAGCTGGGATAGCGTGTGATTGAAATCAGTCGACAGTTCTTATATATGTTTCATCATTTCAAAATATTATACGATTGTAAGAAAATATTGATGAACAATGACATGTAACGTACCTGCAGATATGAGCACTTTTTTAGCAGACGCTTGGCGTGCTCAACGTTGGTCACAGGAGAGAGCAACACCACGGTGATGTGCTTTGGCAAGTCCTCCAGCGCACACGGCAGCAGGCGCGTCAGCTGCTGTGGACCAGGAGATGGCAGCGCGACAACATGGCCACACATGCTCTTTGCCAGGGTGTCTGGAGACTGCCAGCTGGGCGCGTTGTATGGCCGACAGTACAGGATGCGGTGCAGCGGCCGATATGGTGCCAGCAACATCTCCTCCATCCATGTCAAGGGCTGCAAGAACTGAGGCAGCTCGCCAGGGTCAAAGATCGGCAGTGAGAAAGGTAGCAGCTCTTCTTTTGCAAGCGCCTTTGTGCATGTTGTGCACACTGCCACAGAAGAGCCTGCACATGCAGAATAGAATTAAGAAAAAAAATGCTGCTGATCATACAAATAAAAGGACAATATGTACACCAAGGGGACAATTACGAACCTGCTGCAGTATCTGTTACACCTGAAGGGTGAATCTGTAGCTGCTGGCCATCCACTATGGTGCTTGTATAGTACTCTCCGTCTGCCTGGCACTCCAGTAGCTGCAGGTTGTTTAGCTTTGAAGCAAGGTAATGTTGGACCTCCTGGCGCTTGTGGAGTGTGCAGCAGACTCCGCACAGGGTGTTATGTTAGCGATTCCAAGAATTAGATCATACCCTTCAAGATCGAGCACGTCAACCAATCGTGTTTCCGAGTAATTGCCAATCTGGATACGCACTTTAGCACGAGACGTACAGTGCATATGACTGCCATTTGGCATTCGTACACGATACGGCTGAACTACAGGCACTTGTTTAATGTGGTTAGATTCGCAAAATTTTGCGCTGAGGAAGTCCCTACTGGCACCACCATCAACCAAAATTTTTGCTGAAAACTGCTGCATTTTGCCTCTGTACACAAACAACTCAGTTGTAATACCACTGTGAGGCAATGCAACCGAACTTAACCACAGCGCATACTTTTCCAACCTTCGCTGTTTGGAGGTAGTAGGTTGGGGTTGAAGTTCTGAGTCTAGTAACCGTCATGATTCTGCACAGTCCTCAAACTCCTGGTTATCATCAGCATAAGGCTGGTCATCTTGGTCTACAGGAGAGGAATCATCCTTATAGTCCTCCTCAAAATATTGGTCCTCCTCATACTCATCCTCAGTGGCGTTGAGGCGAGCGCCTCTGCCACGGCCCCTACCGCGTCCGACAAAG
>JAULBX010031238.1:0-11418 GCA_032358255.1 Heterotrichella gracilis
CCTGGCATCTGCGTACTGCACCCCTTCCTGAGCTTGTCTCAAGCTCACACGAGCTGCAGGGACGTTGTCCTGGGCGGATTTTCTCTTACCCATCTACGTACCCAACCCTAAAACGGGCCTGCCGTCCTACCAACCTTCTACTTGCAACCAGGTGCACCGCCTGTTGCCGTGAAACGCCTCGATGCCCCTGTGGGTCTACTATCCAGCTGAGCACCACCCCGCCCAAATAAGAGTACACACGAAACAATAGGTTTCGAATACTCGACAATTGCGGAGGATCATATCGCGCAGCTGCTAAAAGAACGCGTGTAGCGGCTCGCAAAACATCTCGCCCACGCCAGTGCATGCAAGTGCACCAGTGGCCGGACACGCAACAAGGTACAAGGTGAGGTCCAGAAGCGCAAGCAAGTGACTTAGCACGAGCAGTGAAGGTGTTTGAGTGACCGGGCACGCCTGCGTTGTCCGTAGTTTGCTCTAAACCTGGTTTCCTGGCTGGCACTTATTGTTCACTTATGGAACGGATTGAGGACGCTCCCCGCACTGCGCAGCGTCCTCAACTCCAATGCCCCCCTGGTACTGAGCGTCCTCAACCCGCTCGATAAGCACTACTTATGCTTGCGCCTGTCCCTCGCTGATTGTTTGGTGGTGCTCGCTTGGCAGCGACGCTTGCTAGTCTTGCCGGTCTATGCGTCGCCGTCTGTCGGTTCACGGTGCCTGCGGATTTTTCCATGCCGCCATCATTTAAACGTCATTTTTTACGGTCCACGTAGGACAACTTACGTCATCTCCCGGATTCATGACATGTTCTCGCGTAATTTGCCGGAGGACGCACGCACACTGCTCGTCCCGGACGAGTCGTCCGTGAATAGAGTGATAGTCCCAACGAGTTGGGGATAAAATGCGAACTGCTGGCTTTCAGCGAAAGAGCATCTGCCTAGGCAATTTGGGGTAGTTTCAAACTCATGGTGGGCTATGAGTTTCAAACTTCTGGTAGGTAATTTCAAAGTTCTGGAAGGCTGAGCTTGTTAAATAAGTATGGTGTGGGTGTAGGCGCTGGGTAAGGAAAGACTGCTTGGTGTGGGCATGGGACGTGTTTGCAAACTGCACAGTATCACGTTCATAGAAACCAAAGCATGGGCGGGTTGTTTTCCTGCTCTTTGCTGGTGGGCTGGTGTGCTTATGTTCGAGATACACTCTGTGCTGCTGGGCAAATAATATAGGACATATTATACTATGAACCAGGTGTTTATAGAACTAAACCCTGCAGTGTGGTATCAACACCCTTGTTATTGCCCATATCACCTGGGCCCAAGTTCCGAATTGAACTTGAACAGATTGTTACCAAACTTTGCAGACTTGTCGTCATGGCAAGAGCTAGACCAGGTGATCACGCCAGCCCGCCAGCATCCAGCCACCGCACACAGAAAAACCCCAGCGCCCCCCCCCCAAAACCCTAGTTTGGCAGCCCCAGCCGCAGCGTGACCGCCCGCTTGTGCGCATCCAGCCCCTCCACCGCCGCCATGTGCGCCACAGAGGGCCCCAGCGCCTGCAGCCCCTCGTAGGTCAGGCTCTGCACGGTCATCTTCTTCTGGAAGGAGTCCAGCGACACCCCCGAGTACATGCGCGCGTAGCCGTAGGTGGGCAGCACGTGGTTGGTGCCCGAGGCGTAGTCACCCACGGATTCGGGGGTCCACCGCCCAAGGAAGATGGAGCCTGCCGGAGGGGAGGTGCGTGGGGTTGAGGGTTGCGGTTCAGGGTTTATGGCGAGATGCGGGTGAGCGTTGCAAGCGGGGTGTGTGTAGGGTGGATGCAGAAGGGTTGCATGGCGGAATTTGCTTGTGAATGAGAGGTTGTGTGTGGCAGGGGTGGTGCACAAGGCTGCCAAGGCTCGTCATCACCCTTCGCCAGCTCAACACAACATCCAAGGAAGGCCTAATGTGCACATGCTTGGAGCTACTAGGGTTGTAGGGTTTCCTCTGCAACCTCCTCGCAATAATCAGGCTCTCAGGTGCTCAGTCCGTCAAGGGTTTCGTGGTTCCTTGGCCTTGGAGCGGCAGCCGCCCTCATTGTTAGGTTTTCAGGAAATTTTAAATTTTCAGGGTTTTTTATAGATTGAAAGTCTCCAGGGTTTCAGGGCTCTGGCGTGGTCCTCCTACCTGCATTATCCAGCAGCGGCAGCCACTCCTCTGCATCCTCCACATTCACAATCAGGTGCTCCGGCGCGTAGGTGTTGGACAGCTGCGCCGCCTGCTCCCGGGAGCCCACCTCCACAATGCACGAGTGAGACAGCGCCAATCGTGCGGTGTCGCCACGTGGCAGCGCCGCCACCTGCGCCTCCAGCTCAGCCTCCAGGGCTGGTATGTCGACACCTGGCAGCGCCAGCAGGACCACCTGCAGGGGAGGAGAGGGGGAGGAAGGGGGTGAGCGCAAAAGCTGTGGCGGCGGCGGAAGCAGCATCCTGCATCTGCTCTTAAGCTAAACGCTGGCATGTGGAAGTGCTCAGGTGCCAAGATTGAATTTCCTCCACGCCAGCTCAAAGCTTACCCAACCGCACCCCAAAACCCCACACAACTGCAACCACATCCTACCCAGCTGTCATGCCACACGTGCCAGTGCACCCCTGGGCCTACAATGTCCAGCACCTCCGTCCAAACCCTACCGAGCACAGCTTAAGCCCTACAGAACTGCCCTTCCACCCCCCCACCCAAGCCCTACCTGGCTGTCTGGCCCATGCTCCGCCTGCGACAGGAGGTCTGCCGCCACGTGGGCCAGTGGCGCGCCTGCATCCGCAATGACCAGCACCTCCGATGGCCCCGCAGGCATGTCGATGGACACCATTGCCTCACTGTTCTGCAGCAGCATCTTGGCGCCGGTCACGTACTGGTTGCCTGGGCCTAGGATCTTATCCACCTGGGAGGAGGTAAAGGGTGGCTCAATGGTAGATAGCTTGGCATTGATTCCTCCAATGGGGAGTAGCCAGGCAAGGCTCAACCTTCTGGCAAGGAGCCGCATCGCCCCCCACTGCACCCATCCACGCAGTAACACAAGAATCTGCCAAAACTTGCACAGACGATTCTCTTGGTTGCATCCATAGGCTCTACACACCCAGTCCTTACAGCTTTAGACAAAGGATCCCTACCTTGGGGCAGGTCTCAGTGCCCCACGCCATGGCAGCCACCGCCTGCGCCCCCCCCGCCTTGAGCACGTGTGTCACGCCCGCCTTCTTAGCCACATACAGAACCTCGGGGGTGATGCTGCCATCTGGGCGAGGGGGGGTGGCCAGCACCACGGTCTCGCAGCCCGCCACTTGGGCAGGAACGGAGAGCATGAGGGCGGAGGAGGGGAGGACGGCGGTGCCCCCCGGGACGTACACGCCCACCGCGCCTGCAAGGGGTGGGGGAGGCGGGTGGGCGGCAGGGTGCTGAGGGGTGCAAAGGGTGGTGGGTGACATGGCCTGATAGAAGGGATGCATGCGAACGGTGGAGGGTGAATTGCAACTGGAGAGTGCAAAGGGTGGGGACGGAGTGCATGACGGCGAGAATATGCTGAGAACCTATTATTCATCCTGGCGTGCAGGGCGTGGTGGCGGCGCAAGTGCACATACAACTGGTGCACCAGGGAAGGCCCCATTGCCTGCATTCCATTCCTGCATGGCATGACCTCACACCGCCACCTCATATGTCTGTAACATGCCATCACTTGTCATCCCATGTGAGCATCCATGTAGTTGTTGCTAACATGCAGCGGACCCACCCTTGGAAACAGGCTCCATGCGCATGCAATCAACTGTAATCACCCCTCATTCCCGGTGCATACACCGCTTGGCCATGTCAAACCCCAGCACGATTTGTAGAGCCAGCTGCTGAACCACGTATGGAACCACACCATGTGATCACTTCTAATCACTAACGAATATTACATAATGGAAGATTAGTAACGACCCATGTAATCACTTGCAACTGCACCACCAAGCCCATCCCCTGTGCACGCACCGATTGGCCGCGACACCCGCCGGCACACCACCCCTGGCATGGTCTCCACCGTCAGCTGCTCGCTGCTCTGCGCCTCGTGGAAGGTCTTGATGTTGTTGTAGGCCACGTCGAATGCGCGGCGGGTGGCGGGGTCCAGTACAGGCTCAGGAAGGTCCTAGGCAGCGCCCGGTTAGGGTTTAGGGTTTAGGATGTAGGGTATAACACAGGCTCAGGAAAGTCCTATGCAGGGCACCTTTACCAGCGTTCACCAGGGCAAGTTACGCTGACTTTGCACTGCCGCAGCAATAAATACAACTGTAAGTGTTTGTGGTGTGAGCACCACCCACCTCCACAAGCACCCACACTCACACCCACATAAAGCCACTCCCAGCCCTGCACCCCCCACCTCTATGGGCACGCACACCACCTCCAAGTTCACCCTGTCAAACTTGGCAGTGAACTCCTTCACCGCTGCGTCGCCCCGCTGCCGCACCTCCTCGATAATGGGAGAAACCTGGGTAATAGAAGGCTTGGCGGGTGAGACACTGCTGGGGCTTTGAGCTTGCGTGTCTTGAAAACGGGTACAAGGCATGATAAGACAGAACTGGTTGGCTTGAGCCGTGCAAGGGTGACTCTCCAACTGGTCATTTATACTGCTGTTAACCAAAGTAGTACCAAGTGCGTGGTGCGGCTGGGGGTGGGAGGGCAATAATTGGAGTTATAAGGTGAAGGATGTGGAAACGTGCGTTGGATACGTATATCTGTATTGCACGCTGCTGAACACGTTTGCATGTGTCCCCAAGCACCTGTGAGAGGTGGTGCATCTGAATGCATGCATATGCGTAAGACTGGTAGGACCCAATCCCAGCCATATGGGAGAGGCAACAACGGAACCAACTCCTTGCTTGCGTCAATATATAAGGTACGTAAGCACTCACCGTGTTCAGGATAGAGGTGAAGTCCACCCTTGGCCTCGCTGTGAACTTTTTGACATCCTCCGGTGACATGCTGGATGCATTGTACTTTGTCAGGGCCATGCGTTCCATGGCTATGGCCTTGACTTGCGTACACAAGCTCCGCTGACTACGCCTGGCCTGTACAGCAGGTCTGGCGAGAAACCTGCCGGTGGAAGTTGTTCGTAGGCTTGTGGAAGTGGGTATGGCCGATGATGGTGCGGCAGCAGATAGTGATATCCGAAGCACCATTAGGTAACAGTGAGGCTCACCAAGGGAAGAGGTACAATACTGCAACAGCTAGCAGAGACCAAGAAAATGTGCTTGTGTCAAGATACTGGGAAATAGTTGCAGAAACTGTGGTGGGCAGTGGGTTGCCGTGCTTTTACTTGTCAGCCACCAAGTACTGCGCACGCCAGCAAGGAAAACTGCTGTAGCCGTTTATGTGCCGAGGCTTACAAAGGTGCCGTTTTGCAGCGACTGGCTTCATCCAGGCCTTGATAAGCGCCGCAGTGAGTGAGCCTCAGGCCTACTAGGGGGTGGCTAGCCCATGGCTGCCCAGGGCCTGACCCACGTGTCCACTAGGGTCTTGAGCCCTCCTGCAAGCCCAAAAGTGCCCGCAACTAGCTGTGAAGTTGAAGGTATAAGTCGCTTGAAGGATACAAGAGGTAGCAAGGGTTGCGGAATGTGCGCGCGTGACTGGGTTTTGTGTTGGGTTTCTGTGATTGAGATGGGTCGCAATGCATGCATGCACCACATTTTGTATCGGCACTGCCCCATCGAGTGGAGGGCACTTCGCTCAAAACCCTTATAGGACGCCTAGTTTGACAGTTTGTTGAAAGGCATCAGCACGTCCGACACACTAGTCTAGAAGGTTCTCTGCCTCGGTAAACCTAGGTATCACACACAGCAACTATGTCTGAACCCTTGTGATCCTCTTCGGCAGTGCTACCTTTTACTGCGTACACCCCTACTGGCATACCCACCCTTAGCCCACTCAGATCGCAGTCCCCACAACACACGCCCTCAAACACACCACCCCAGTCAGGCTCCTGTCAACACATCCTTTGCCAGGGTTTGTTCGCTCCAGCCCACCACACGATACCCACCACCGCCAGGCGTTGACATGGGCAGCACACAACCCTTTGCTAGGGCGCTGGAGCTGCGTATCCAGTCGTGCAACGGCCTCCCACTGGGCTACGCCAAGGTGGTGGTCCAGGTAAGTGTCCCACCCCCCCACACACACACACCACCACCACCACCACCACCACCACCACCACATGCACCACGGTGTTGGTCAAGTGCTGCAACTGTACAGCAGTGTGGTTGTACCTTGGGACAGTGCATGACGCAAGTGCACCCACCACCACCACCACCACATGCACCACGGTGTTGGTCAAGTGCTGCAACTGCACAGCACTTTGGCTGCACCCAGGGACAATGTCTGACACAAGTGCACCCACCACCATAACCTGGTGCAGGTTCACATAGGGACGGGCACGCGCACCACCTACGACGCCACAGTGCTGGATGGCGCGGGTCTGTTTGGCTCCTGGACCACCATCTACGACAGCCCACCCAGCCTGCTGCTCACGGTACGACCCACAGCAAGGCGCAGGTGCCATGGCATGCATGGCATGGTGCACCACAGGTATCAGTGTTCTAGGTTTCTGGTGAGAGGTGCTAGGGATGTGGGTCACACGTTAGCACCTTTGGCGCCTGGACCACCCAGCATGCTGCTCAAGGAACAATCCACATCTGATGGAGGCGCCACCAGAGGTTGGAGCTTTGGGTTGCCCTGTCACCACCCGGTGTCTAACTGTGCCTCAGCCTCGCGGGTTACAAAGAGTGCACAGGGTTAAAATGGCTGCATGTGTGCGTGGGGGCTCGCTTGGTTGGTTGCCAGTCGGTCCCCAACATACCCCCACTTGCCAGTCACGCTTCCGCACCCTCCCCTCGTTGCCCACACGCACCGCCGTCCCCCACCCTTTGTCATGTTCCACCCTTCCTCCAGGTGATGAAGCTTGACAGTGGGCTGGGCCTAGACGCCAGCCACGAGATAGTGTGTGGGGCGGTGCTGGAGCTAGCAACAGACGTGGAGCAAGGGGAGCGGGAGGAGTATGAGTGAGTGCGCGCCATCAACATGCACTCAGCGGCCTGTGCATGCGCCACGCGTACCTGCACCACATGCACATCCAGCGCATGGACATGCCATGACGTCCATGCCAAGGGGTTCGGACCATGCCAAGGGGTCGGACCATGCCAAGGGGTTGCATGGTGGTGGTTGTGTGGCTTCCTGTTAACAATGGCGATAATGCGCAGCAGCAAGCACGACTGGCAGCCAGTCACGTGCGTGTCCCGATCATATGCACATGCACATGCATATGCACGTACCACTAGCACAGCACACTTGTTGGCATGGACATGTGGTGACTGCACCACATGCGGCGCGCAGAGGAGATTCACAGCAGCAAGCACAGCTTTGCAAAACATGCATGTGCGTCTCTTGACCTGATGATCTGCATGCACATGCAGACCCTGATGCATGTGCATGGCAAGTTCCACCTCACATTGTTTTGACTTGCGCTTCCCCCTTGCAGGCTGGAGGAGCTCTCATTGGTGGAGCCCAAGTACCTCCCCTTGCAGGTGCGCTACCAATCCCCCCTTTGCTGCTTAGAATGTTGACAGCATCAGCACACCCTGCATCCCGATCCTAAAACCCTACACCTGGCATACCTGGGTAGCTTGGAATACACGCCTCTTTCGCACCACAGTCAATGCTAGGCACGCACTCACTCAACCACTGCAATGCCACATTCAACCCCAATTCTCGGAGTGCGGCGCACTCGCATGTCCATTCTGAGCTCGTCCATGTCCACCACCTAAATGCTACATTCATAATCTCAACCCTAGACCTTAAACCACAACCCCTGACTTCTAATTGTAACGGTAAACCCTGGGGCCTTTGCAGGCACACGGCCTCAAGCGCATCATGCGGGACGCAGAGGCCAAGATGCGCCAGACAGAGGCCATGGTGCGCGGGAAAATGAACGCAATGGCGGGGTCACAGCACGCATTCAACACAGTGGCACCCTCCCCAGACCAGCCACTGCCTCAGCCACAGCCGCAGCCACAGCCACAGCCACATCCGAAGCCGCCAGCGGATGCGAGTCGCATGGGGGCGCTGGTGGTTGAGTACCGGTTTCGGCACCAAGGGGGGAGCGGGATGGTGAAGCTGCCCGAGGTGTCTGTGGCGCAACTCCCCAGGAGCTTGCATTGCTATGCGCATGGAGGGTACGAATACCCTATTTAGGGGTTCAGGTTAGGGTGGGATTTTGGTCATAGCCTATTAGGGTTTGAAGAATGAAGCTCGCAGGTATCAAAGGAGCTCGAGGGTATGGATAATCTGTTAGGGTTTTACGGTAGGTTGGGTGTTTGGTGATACCTCGTTAAGGTTCAGGGCAGGAGCTTACGCTGCTATGCGCATGGAAGGTACAAACACCCTATTAGGTTCTTAGGTTAGGTGGATGTCCAATGGTAAAACAAACCTTGCAGGTTCATGGGCTTTGCTGTGAGCATACAGGTATGAATACCCTGTTAGGGTTTTAGGGTAGATCCAACGTGATCCTCTTCCCCTTGCAGGTTCATGGGCTCTGCTGTGAGTATGATGAGCGACCCCCTGTGGCGCGGCATACTGGAGCGGGAGATGGGGGAGCAGTACAAAACCACCCATAGGTGCGTGGGGGCCCAAGAGGCCAGAATTAGCCAGGATGTAGGTCACAGCACAGCACCAGCACCTCCCTCAATTTGACACGCATAAAAAGAATACCGTAATACCAGAATGATGATACTCAGCCTGCTGTAGATCTTGATTTATTCCATAAGCATGCACCCTGAGGGCGAGGTGTCGACACCTCGCCCTCCGCAGCAATTCTTTTTCCTGACTCCGTGTCACCCCTCCCCTTGCTAGGGTTTACGAGAAGGGTGTGCGCAAGGGCGACCGCGCTGAGCTGCTCAAGCTCATGCCACTGCTTGAGAACAGCCCCCTGCTGTGCGCTTATGGGCTGGTGCGCTACGGGAGTCACCTGGCGGTGCATGGCCAGGAGCAGGAGGTGGAAAGGGAGCAAGGGGTGGAAGGGGAGGGCGAGGAGCAGCAGACGCCAGGTGGGAGGCTTGTGTTCAATGGGTGGATTCATGGTTGAAGGTGGCGCGAGATAGTTTCATCCACCATCCACGCTTCGCAATCGTTCAACAATTCTCGTTGTTGCTTGTCTGCCAACCTCCTCCTTGCAAATGTGGGGCTTGAGTCATGATCAGGCGCACAGGGGGCGGGCAAGCGGGTGTTACCTGATGTGCCTTGTGCAGCGGGTGATGGCGGCAGGCATAGACAAAGTTTGCACCATGCTACCATCCCCGCTATGCACCCAACTCCACCCCTCCTGCTGGCAACCCTGACCCCATACTGACCAAGGGGGTGTGCATCATGATCAGGTGCACAGGGCGCGGGCAAGCGGCTGTGGAAGCGAGCCAAGGTGGGCACCGCACTGATGCGCCCCGTGCGGCGGGTGACGGCGGCAGCCATAGAGGAGGTGGAGGAGGAAGGGGATAGCCAGGAGGGGGTGAAGGGCAAGGGGGTGAAGGGCAAGCGCCACACCAAGTTCCTGGGGAAGAACAGCACGTGGCAGGGGGAAGGTGAGGGAGGGAGCGGGTTGGTTTGCGTGCAGGGTGAGGGAGGTTGCAACCTTGCTGGTATGCTGTTGAATGCCCACAAATCATGATACAAGCCGGCACTGATCCAATCCAATCTCATGCAACTAGCACGCGGTTTTGTTGTGCATGCAGCTTTTCTATTCTCCCCAGCATACATGTTACCCATGGCATACGCACATCCAGGCTGAACGTGCTTCCCTTTCATTCTTGTCCTTTCTGCTCTCTTAGCGACACCATATCCACACCATTTGAACCCAATTGCCTTGTCGCCTCCCATGTTCAATGCATGTAACGTTGGGGAGGCAACCTGTCCATTACTTTGTTAGTTAAGAAGAAGAAGAAGTAGAAGAAAACGCCGGCCAAAAGAGGCGGCTTGCTTAGTTACATGCGTTCCAGCAGACCTGTCTATTACCTGTCTTAGTCCACGTGAAACTGATTGTGGTTGCTTTTTGCAGGGGAGAATGATAAATCTAAGCTCGCAAGGGAGGAAGCCACCCGCATGGCCGCGCTGGCAGATGCCTTGTCAGTACAGCCCAGCCACCGCCCCGCTTCACAATCCATGGCTTCCCCCTCAACCCTAACGAGGGCACCCACACCACCCGAGATAGCGGCCCTGCCCCCCGGAAATGTGCCAGATGCGGACATGGCAACCACCTCGGACATTTTGACTCCCTCGGGAGAGGCGGGGCCTGCAGAGGAGGGCCCTTCAAGCAGCCCATTTTTGGCTCAGGGTGATATTTCGGCCCTGGATGGGGAGGAGGGTGGGGTATTGGATGTCGGTGATGGGTCCCCACACGCGAATTTGGCGAGCAAGCCCTCCACAGGGACTGAGCTGGCTTTCAAAGACAGCTCCCCCGCCGCATTTGATGAGGTATGTCAACACCCATGCAGTTACCGCAGCCACTAGCCTTTTATTAGTGAGGATCTGGATGAAGCCACAAGGTGTGCAGCGGTTCACTTATGCGCAGCGCCGCTTGGTTGTGTTCATCCAACCAAGCCATAGGCCTGGCTGCCGAACCCTGCACTTGCTCCAAAACCCTTCTCCCCAGAAACCCTGACAAAAACCCTAATTTGATCAGAAACCCTAACAAAAAGGCAAACCCCCGTAGGAGCACGCGCGCGCCCTCAAGATGCACCCAGGCATCCCCGACCCCGCCCTCCTCTCCCCCGGCGTCAACCGCTACGGCTACTCCCCCTTGGCCCTCGAATGGGACCTCTGGATCGACCCCATGCACCCCGATCAGCTTGCATTGGCTACGATCGACCACGGATCGCCAGCCGCGCTGATCCAGCAGGCCATCTTGACCAGCATCCCAGGGTTGTATTTATTTGCAAAGCGTGCGGGGAGGTCACAGATCGCCACCAAGGGGGTGAAACCGCCGCACTGGCTGAACCTACTGGGGGGGGCGGTGAATGAGGTGGTGAATGGGGACAAGGGGAAGGGGCTGCGGCTGCAGGGGCCGGAGGAGTTTTACTACAGGTGTGGGAGGGGAGGGGAGGGGAGGGGAGGGGGGTCAAGGGGGGTCATAAATGGGCACCAGCATTGTTGATGGGGATGATGGTTCCCGTGCTTGAAGGGGAGGGGGGGCGTAATGGCTCTAAATACGATTGTATATGTGACTGTGATTGTGACTGAAAGAGGCATGGGGTATCATGGTAAATGTAAGGGTTTCTTCACCTTGTTTTGGCTGGCGCAGGCTGCACGTGGAGGTGGGGGAGGGCACAGGGGGTGCGCTGTCAAACCGCGCCAAATGGGACGACATCTACCTGCGACTCAAGCTGGC
>JAULBX010031260.1:0-64879 GCA_032358255.1 Heterotrichella gracilis
CTGGCCGGAACGTCTGTGTTAATTCATTAGTAGGTATATGAGTGTGGTCAGCCTCAATCAGCTTTGCAGTATCGTCAATGGCTTTCCTGAATTTCCGGGGCAAAGAAAGTATAACGCCATCCATATTGTCCCTAATGTGTGTCAGTGGTCGAGCGGCAGCTGTGTTGCGTAGGGCGTAGTGTTCATCCAGATGGGTTCTGATATGAAGTGACATCTCTTCAGCTGCGGCCTTGAGGGCGCTTGGCGCATTCTGCCAAGTGGTCACCAACTCCGGGTTGACATTCCCGGTTGTTTCCTGTTTAGTGTTGGTAGTCACGTTGTGCAGAGCCAGATGCAGATCTGCGCTGAGTTCGTGTTCATTGAGGGATGTGTGTATCTGATGGAGGCCCTTTTCGTTGCCAATTATCAATATGTTGACGTCCCATTTAGGATGGCCTGCATACTGTGGTCCTCCTGTCCATGCGTCGGGGGTGCAAAATTTGAATAGTTTTTTGGGTATCCTGGCCAATAGGATTGCATGCTCAGGAAATTTTTCTGTCCATTTGAGGTAGGATGTATTGTTGTGCTGGTCCCAAGCTGGAAGGATGAGTGTAGTTGTCATGGGCGTCGTGTTTTGCTCAGCAGCGGAGAAAATTGCCCATTTCACTGCCAATTCCGTGTCTTCGGGTTCGTATTCTGGGTTGGCTTCACAGCTGCCTGTCCATTTGGTGGAGAATGCATTGTAGTTAGCTCCAAATATCTGGTCCTGAGGGTAGGCACTCCAATAGGCATGCATGTCTGGATTAAAATTTAGCGGGCTTGCAAATTTCTCTTTTGTTATATGTAGGTGCTGGTTGAGGATTTGCATGACAGTGGGTGGTACTGCCCAGTGGTTGGAAAGTTTGAGTGGGATTCCAGTTCGTGTGTGTTTGTAACCTGTCCGGTATCTTACTAGCAGATTGTACACCTCCTCCTCGAATGTGTGTACCTCATATCTGTCGTGAATTGCAGGGTGCGCGCGCTTGACATGGATGAATTGCGTGTACAGCAGGGACAGGCGCTGCAAGCTTAGGGTGCCTTGACATTGTCCCTGATGGTTATATACACAGGCTAGCACCTCTGTGCGTGGCACTGTATCTTTGTCCTGTTGGGATAGAACATCCCTGATTTCAATGTGGGTTTGCAGTGGGGGAATTATGTCCGTGTGTGGATTTACTGTTTGTCTTTTGATAATAAGCTTTTTTCGGATTGTTTGGCCTATGGTGCTGCTGGGCCACATGCCTGTGGTTTCTAGCATATTCGTGTTGAGTATTCCTTGTTTTTCTAGATTTGTGAGATGATAATCTTCTCTGTGTGGGCAGGAATCGTTGCCTGCGTGTTGCTGTTGCGTTTGCAAATATGCATCAATCAGGTGATGTAGTCCTTGTTCAGCAAGGTGTTCAGCAGCTTCGTAAGATGGCTGCCATTCAACTTCAATCATGTGATCCATGTCAGTAATATGTTTTGTCCATGCTGAAGGCGTGGAGTCAGGGCTGTCTAATTGGTCTGCAGAGTTGGGTGGGTGGCTGTTAGTGCATATTGGGCAGTACCAGTGGTCAGGCATGTCACGCTCCATGGGTGGGTTGAGACAGAAGGAGTGGTATCCACGATCACATCCGTCACATAGCAGCATGCTGCTTTCATTGTCATACTTCATACAGTGTTCGCATTCAAGGTCGGTTCCTTCTAGATCAGATCGATTAACTGGTGTGATATGCAGCGGTGTGTACCCAGCTTCTTGATGATACGGTAGTGCCCAGGCTTCAATGGTTGTAGAGCGCCATGTAACCTGATATTGTATTTGCGTGCGGAGCATGTGTCCAGTGTTTGGATCGTGGCCTGTTATCTGCCTGCTGTGATTGACGGCAAGAATTTCATCTTTATGGCCATGTATGTGGAGGACCACTGCTGCTGCTCCCTCAGCTCCTCCAAATAGATTGTATATCTGGGTTGCTTTGTCTTTCTTATTGATGTGGGATGTGAGGATAGCAGAGATGGAATTGGCATGGTCATGCATGGGTATAGTGGGACTATCGGGGCCTGATTGACCAGGTGTATGGTCACGCATGCTCTGCATGGTTTTGTTTACTCGCAGGAGCTTGCGAGTGAATTTATTAATGCGTTTCTGTTTGTGGCTTGTTTTGCTAGGGCCTATACGGGAGCTTGGTCGCAGATTTCTGGTTGACCTGCATTGGGCTGTTTCTGTCTTGTCTTTCTTAGTCACCCATGTGGCTCTTCTTGGATGGTGGAAGGATGTTAGCTGGTGTGTCTTAGGATGTCGCAGAGGCGTTCTGTGTGGCTGTGGGTGCAGTGTTTCTGTTATGGGGTCATGCTGGGAGGATGCGTGTTCAGACTGGTGTATTTGTTGAGCCTCGTGTGTGGTGGTAGAATTGTCTAGGGGAGCAGGGGCATGCGGGTCTGGTGCTTGCATGTATGATGTGATGCGGGAGACGTCAGTGTGGTTAGTGCAGCCCATGTCAGTCTCTGCTTCAATTGCAGTTTGTAATACCTGCATGTGGTCTGTGTGTATTGTAAGTTGCGGAGGTTTTCTTGGTGCCTGGTCCAGGTGTAATCCAGGCTTCCCGAGTGATTTAGTCAGGATGTTGGTGATCATATTCATGGCTTTCAAGGTTGATCTTGTAAGTATCTTGCCGTACTTGCGTTTCAGTGCGTTATGGGCAAGCATCTGTTTGTGGTTGGCGGATATAATGCACGTGATGTTGTAGATTCCAATTTCAAAAAGCGGAAGCAGTACGCTGGTGGGAATGGGCAGTGCCTGTCCCAGGGCTCTTGGGTCATAGTGCAGTTTGGTTATTATTTGGTGTATGGAGCTAAAGGGAGGCACAAACGACAGATGCTGGTCTTTTTCGAGATGAATACCACTAAGGTGTAAGGCAGTGAGTTGCCGCATGCGCATATGGTATTTAGCCTGCCTGGCGAATTGCATCGTGTTGAGAGAGCCCAGCAGTGCTATTTGATTCTGAATATGATTGCGGCTAATGATACCATATTGTTCCTGGTCATTCATGGCATGGACAAGATCTTGGGTCATGATGTGCATGTATGCCACCATGAGGGAAGTGCATCCGAGCCCAAATTTGTCCCTGCCTTGCAGCGCTAGTGCAGTGGACATGTTAGAGCGTTGTCCATAGGCTTTCTTTGTAGCAGTTGCCAGCATCCCATCCAATATAGATATCTGTTGGGTTGTATATGGCGCAATGCAGAAGGTGTAGGTAATTTTTGGTTTGATGCATGTTTTAATTATGTTCACCTTCTGTTGGGCAGATGCAAAGGAGATGGTGAGTGCATGGAGTTTGTGGGCAACTGCATTTTTGATTGCATCAAACTGGTGCTTCCAGTTGAAGGTCATTGTTAAGATTAAGCCCAGGTATGTGAATGGCTCCGTTGGGGCTTGGTAGGTGATTGGTTTGGATTGAATGCGTATCTGGGATAGATCAGCGGCAATCCGGGATTGGGCAGCAGGGTTGGTGTAATGGATGCCAGTGGTGACTGTTTTATTGTTGTTGACTGTCAGTCCTACCCAATCTGCGTGGTCCGTTATCTTGTTTGCTTGTATCTGTAGATCATCAGTGCTGTTGGTTCCGGCAAAGCCTTCACTGACAAAGGGTTTTGGGCACAAAAAAAGGCCTTTAACCAGCTGTAGATTTGCCAGGTCAGATCGGATCGCCCACATGCAGTAACCCACGAGGCAAGCACGCCCACATGGCATGCCCATTGGGTGGTGGGCAGCTTGACCCGTAGCTTACGCTGCTAGCGCCGCCCGTCACGCCTCCAGGTTGTCATTGGCTGGGGGCCAGACACGTGATCACGTTGGATGCTGCAGCAGGATGAAAGGGTTTGGTGGAAACCCTTGCTACCTAGGAGGGTGCCACGTAGGATTCAAAATAGGGATCCGTGCGGTTGCCCAAACGCCGTCAGCACCACCACGCCCACCGCCACCACCTCCGACAAGTCCAATGCAGTCTCATTTTGAGACCGATGTCAGCCTGAATTTCAGACCGCAATGGGGCCTTACAAAGCCCCATGTAGGCACCAGCGGCGGCTGCGACACCCCTCAGGGCTGGGCCTCATCCCGATGCTTTCCTGAGCATTTGCAACGAGTACGACAGCCACATGTGGACGGTGCTGTATTTTAATTCCAGGGTCTCACCCCCACCGCAGCAGTGGTCTGCGTCACGGGGCCCATTTTTGGACCCCGTGGAAGCGTGGCCATTTGGCCACGCATGGGCAAGGGGTAGAAACCCCTTGATGGGTGGTGAACATTTCTGTCCACCAAATGCATGCTGGCCTTACAAAGCCGGCGTGCAATGGGTCCTTGGCGGAGGGGTGTTGGAGGCGGCGGTTTCTGGCGACGGTTGGCCGGTCAATCCAGCCCATTTCCTGGATGACATGACACGCACGGACGTCACACAGCGAATTTTCAGACACCATATGTCACTCAGGTGACTGGGTTCGAATCCTGGGCCCACAGTGGAGCTGTGTTTTTGCTTTTGGGCTGAACTTTTGCTTTTGCATGCACGTTACAAGGGCTCCAATTCCTGGTTGCAGGCATGTCACTGACAGGGAACGGTGAACCTGCAAAGCTGACCGATTACAGATTCTGAAACACCTCGAGGTTTTGGAATCCAAATTTGACAGTGTTCCGAAGTGGCTCACAGTGTCGGCTTGATGCGAATTTGAAACACAGTGTGCATATGCATAGTATTTTACCACAACCCTGAACCCTAAGTCAAGCCTGGCGTTTTTCTTGCCACCTTGTCAGCGCCCCAAGACAAGACTAGCTATCAATGACCCATATTGTATTGGTGTGTAAAGCTGACATCTACAGAGTACATATGGTGCATCATGGAAACAACAAAGCCCCAAACCTGGCGCATGTACATCACCCGCTCACATCACACACACCCTCCTCCTTCACCTCCACCTCACTGCCCTCCCCCCGCATCCCCGCTGCAGCCCCCTTCTCCGCCCTCAGCGCCTCGTCCAGCACTATCATTCCCCCCTGCTTGCTCAGCACTGCATTGTATTCGCTGCAGGCAGTGTGCTGGGTGCAGCGGGGGCATCCGGCGGGTAGAGCACATGAGCAGCTCTGAATGAGCTCCAGGGCCTTGCGCAGCAGGGAGGGGAAAATGGCTGCTGCCTGCAGGGGGAGGGTTCTGGTTAGGGTGCGGTTAGGATGCGGTTAGGGTGCGGTTGAGGGTGCATATGGGCAGCATGGGATGCATTGTACTCGCTGCACGCGGTGTGCTGGGTGCAGCGGGGCCACCCACGAGCAGTGTGCATCAGTAGCTCTGGAATGAATTCCAGGGTTTATGCAGTAGGGAGGAGAAACAGCTGTTGCCTGCAGAGGGAGGGTCATGAGGGTTAGGGTTTTGAGGTGTGTAAGGTGACAGGTTCTGCCGGGCAACTGGTTTGTTTACTAGAGCAGGGAGTATTGGGTAGGGTGTGCCAATGGATGCAGCGGGTGCAGGGCGCAGGTGCATTTCCTGGATGAGCTTGAGGGTTATGTGCAGCAAGAAGGAGAAAACCGCAGTCTACAGGGAGAAGGGTTTTTGCTAGGGTTTTGAAACCAACTGCTCTGGATTGCACACACACACACAGTTCCTCCCACCTGCTTCGCCAGCCCAATCCCCCCCGGCTGCTTGTCATACAGCAGCAGGCGCTGGGGACGGTAGCGGGAATCGTAGGGGTTGTCGCATTCGGTGCCCACATCCCCGGGATTGCACATCATGAACAGGGGGAGCGCGTTAAGCAGCGCATGGCATGCAGCGTGGATGGCGGCGCCCAATGAGAGGCCAGCATCCACTACCCTGGCTGATGCGGCAGGGGGGACGCGCATGTAGACAGCCTGCGGGGAGGGGAATGGAAAAGACTAAATGCGTATTGAATGGGTTTTCACATTTGGTATATCATTCCCAGAATTGCACATCATGAACAGGGGGAGCGCGTTGCGCAGCGCATGGCATGCTGGATGGATGGCGGCGGCCAATGAGAGGCCGGCATCCACTACCCTGGCCGATGCGGCAGGGGGGACGCGCATGTAGACAGCCTGCAGGGGAGGGGATTAAAAATCCTGTATTGCGATTTGCATGGGTGCCCACATCCTCACAAGTGCGCAACCTGGGGAGAGCGTTACGCGGTCAATGAGAGGCTGGGGTCCACTGCCCTGGCAGACGCGGTAGGGGGAATGCGCATGTATGATGCCTGTGGGGAGGAAAATGGTGATCCAGGTTGAGAGACAGGCGAGATGCGCAACACCGCACCGCAACACCCAATACCAAGTCCTACTTCATGCCATATCACTGGACCCATAGAACTAGCATGCACCCGGGAGGTCCTAGGTGTGATTCCGGCCCATGCTCCCCCCCACCTCCTCCCCCCTCCTTTCCCCCCCTCTCACCTCTGTGTCGTATTGCACATCTGGCAGGAAGAGGTCCACCTGGTCAAACACCTGGCCAGACCCTTGCCAAACCCTGTAATACCCTAGCCAGCGGGCGGTCACCAGGGCGGCATTAACCTGGGCTAGGGTATTGGGAGAGGGGTTGCACCCGGCCTGCGTGGGGTGGAGCACGGTTTGTCAGGCCGGGGTTTGGGAGAGTCCTCCAACCAGGGGTACTAGCAACAGCAATAGAAACAAAGTCGCAATTACCAACCGTATGGTATATGCCATGCATGCACTACCCATGTGACCACTCTATGCCGGTTCCTCCTTACAAATACGTCAAATGCATCCCTTCCGCAGGTGCATCCCTTCCGCAGGTGCACCTACTTCCCAAACACAACCCTTCCTGCAGTGTCTCTGAAATCTGATGAGCCACCCCGCGCTTGCCTTACACTATCCCGCCAACATGCTCCCAACCCCAGTGACCCCCCCCCTTCATATCAACCCTCCACCACTCACCCTTGCCAGGTAGGCCGCCTTCCCTCCCCTGACGTGCACGTCCACTATGTCCCTGATGCGGGTGTAATACTTGAGGTCGGCGGGGCGGACCAGCGCCACCTTGCTGTCCAGGTCAAGGTGCTTGCAGATGTAGGTGCGGCCCTGCAGGGGAAAATATATTATAAATAATGCCTGACAAATAAAACTGCATTCATACATGTTTACTTAGCACAGCAGCGCCTTGCTGTCCATATATACGCCTTGCAGAATGCCTCCCCAACTTCACCTGCTCTATCGCCTCCTCTGTGCCCTCACAGGGGTTCAGGGTTTCAATCAACACCTCAAAGCCCTAATTCACCCATCTGTTTACATGTACACCGCCCAATCATATACCTCATTGGGGCTAACCCTACGACCAAGGTTTACCCTAATCCCAAACCCTACCTGGTACAGGTACACCGCCCCGTCATACACTTCGTAGAACGCCTTCCCCTCCTCAATCTCCTCCATAACCTCCCCTGTGCCCTCGTGCACTATCGAAAACCTCTCGGGGTCGATGGCGCGCAGGCTGATTCCCCTAGCGGGGTTGGACCAGGGGCCGGTGTAGTGCAGGGCGGGGGCAGAGGGGTGCAGTGGGTGGGGGCCTAGCAGTCCTGTGTGGTGAGGGTTTGGGTTTGAGTTAGGGTTTGAGATTTGTAGGTAGGTGTTTGGTGGGCAGTGGAGTGTAGCGGGGGGCGCCCTGGCAGGGTTTTGATATATGCAGCCCTTAAAATGTCCGGCACCACCCACATGGCACCAGCCACCAGGGTTAGTCTAAACCTTAATGCTCTAGAAGCTGTGTATGGCACGCATGAACCCTATGAGCGTTATTATGGAAGACCCCTTTTGCCCTGTAGGGCAGAAAAACCCTAAGTGAAACCCCACCTGATGCACGCAGCGCCTGCGCCCCTGCCGCCATCCCCTCTCCAAAATACTTTTCATCCTCCCCTGCCACCAGTGCTGACTCAGCAGCCGCGCACACCAGGTGGCCTTGCAGCACGTTAGGGTTTTGGGGGTCAACCTGCAAAGGGAATAGGATATCATTCAAACAAAGGAACAAACAAACTTATTGTCTTGTGTGCCCCTGAAGGATATCAGTCATCCTCCAGTACGGTTTTAAAAATGCTGACCTGAATTTTGTGAGTCGATCGTTAGGGATTTTAGGGTCCCCCTGGGAGGAGAGACAACAATCCTCAAAAAGATATTGACATCCAGGGCTGAAAGCCCTTCTAGGGTGTTCCTCTCACCATGGCCCTCTCCAGGCTCCTGTCAAACAGGTGCTGTGGGTGTGCCATGAAGTACTGGTCAAGGGGGCCATCAAACGCGATGTAAATGGACAGGGAGGCCTGCTCCCGCCTGCCCGCCCTGCCCGCTTGCTGCCACAGGGAGGACACAGACCCTGCGGTAGGGTAAACTTGAATGCTCGAACAGGAGAAAGGGGCTACTCTCACGCTGAAGGGTAAATGTCACTGTGCCCTACATGCCTTTGCATGACATTCCTGACTAAGTACATGTGAGACACATCGAATCGCCATGCGGCACAGCCTCAGCACATGGCAGGTGCTGAAAACAGACAATCCCCCCCCTCCCTGCCCCAAGGTGCGCTGTGCACACAAGGGTGCCTGCAAGGGTTTTCCCCCTCCCGCACCTGGAAACCCTAAATGTAGGGTAACGTCCAGGTCCCCCACATCCACCCCTAGCTCCAGGGCATTGGTGGCCGCTACTGCCCGGAGGGTACCAGCGTGCAGGGCACCCTCGATCGCCCTCCTCTCCTGCAATAGTATAATAACGAATAAAATATAAAGTGTTGAAAGATGTAGAAAGACTTTAGGGGGTACCAGAGTGCACTGCACACTCACTCGTCCTCCTGCAGTACAAGAAAATGATGAAGAAACAAATTTGATTTCAAGAAAAATACATGATAGGAAAACAAGCTCAACTACAACCCAGTTTGGGGTATAGTTTAGAAACTCTTTCATAAAAGACTTTCTAAATCTTAATTTTCAGTCTATAAGGTTTAGGGAAGTTTCCCTCTTCACATTCGTACCTGTGGGCTGTACCCTGCCCGGTACACGGCCACGCTGTCGGCTAGGGTTGGCGCCGTGGCCTTTAGGGTTTCCCGCACGTACGCAATCACCAGCTCACACAGCTTGCGCGAGTGACAAAAGGCGATGGTGCGCAGGTTGTGCTGCACGCACTCAGCCTGCGAGGGTTGGGGGTGGGCGATTTGGGGTTTGGGAATTCTGGAATGGGATCGACGATGCTGGGATTGGCGAGTGGGGACTTATGACTTATTTCCTCAAGGGAGAGAGACGTTGGCCACACACACACACCCTATTTGCAATACGAGGCGTGATACTCACAGAATGATGCGCAATTACTGTGCAGGTAAGCAAAAACACATCAATGGCGAAACAGGTAACAGGGTACCCAAACCCTATCACTCAACAAACCCTAGGGTACAGTAAAACCCTAAAAATGCAGCAAAAACCCTTAGGGTGCGCACCAGCAGCAGGCTGAGCTCCACAATGGGGCTCCCCCTCCTGTCGGCACTGCCCACCCCCGCGGCGCCAAATTTCCCTGCATTTCCACCCTCCCTCACGCCCCCAAAATTAGGCCCCTGAGCCTGGGCCTGCATTTGCGGCATTCCGCAACCCCCCCCGGTCCGCCAGGCACTGCCGGAGGGTAGGCGGGCCCTTGCAGCGGCAGATTCAGGGTCCGAAATTTGGGTGGAAATGTGGGTGGAGGACATGCCTAATGCACTCAGGCCACCAGCGTGCCTTCGGATGACGGGGCGGTTGTCTGGACCTGGATTGGGAGAGGGGCGCTTCAAATCTTCAGCTAACCCTAGGTGGGTGCATATCACACAGTCGAGCACAGAGACATGTCATATTTGGTTTAATTTAAATTATTTGCAAGCTGCATTTGTGGCAGTGTGTGACAACCTCATACAAGCGATTCCGGCAAAACTCGCGCGCTATTCATGAGAGTGGTTTCGGCATGCAGGTGTAGGGTGATGGTGGTGAGTACCCCACCTGCTTTCCGCTCCACCACAGTCGCAGCCACAGCAGCCTCTGCCGCCGCTCCCCCACCCCCCCCACCAGCCGCCACCACCACCGCGCCACTCTTCGCACCAGTTGCACCCACCCCCTCCTCCACCCCACCACCACCACCGCCACCAGCAGCATCCTCTCTCCCTTGCCCATCAGCCACTCCAGCACCAGCAGCACCACCACCAGGCACACCAGCACCAGCACCACCAAGCACACCAGCACCAGCACCAGCACTCGCCTGCCTGCGCCCCACTTTCCGAGCAGCCAACCACTCGGCCTTGCTCACCCCTTGTGGGGGGGCTTGCGACCCCCCCACCCCCACCCCCTCCACATCCCCACCCCCCTCCAGGTGGTGGCGCCTGGCTGCTGCAATCACCCGCCTGGGTGGGAGTGTGATGGGAGAATGAGGAGGGGGTGAAGGGGGAGGGGGTGAAGGGATGAGAGGCAGTGGAAAGCACCAGTGTCGGTATTATAACCCCAACTGTTCATCCTCAACTATGTAGGCTTATTAGTCACCCGCAATGCAACATCCAGCGCAAAAGTGACACCAATACTAGTGTGTGCAAGCCAATGGAGGAAGTGTACTCAGCTTTATATGGGAAGGCAGAACAGGTGCCAGCTTGTTGCCATATAAAAATGCATATCAATGCAAAAGGGGCTGCTTTCCCCCCAGAAAATTTAAGACCGCCATTGTTTCTTGCTTACCCTGCTGCCTTCCTCCCCTTGGGCTTCTTCCCCTCCCCATTCCCCTCCTCTGCCCCCTTCCCCTTGCTACATGAAAGCGGTGGATTCCAGAGCACGAAAACCTTAGGCCCATGCGGGGACCCGTCCTCAGATACCACCTCAATGTCAGACACCCCTGCACCCCCAGAATAACTTTAAGCCCCTGCGGGGAACCATCCTGAACTACCACCTCCATGCCAGACACCCCCCACATTTCCAATGTCATGCGTCCTCAGCAAGTTGACATTGAGATGCACTACCCCAAAATACTTTTCATCAATAGTGTGGGCAATATGCCGTGCGTTGGTATGACTGGGGACCACGGAATGCAATAAACCCTACCCAGCAGGTCCTGCGCATGCTGCTGCGGATTGGCCAAGGTGGCTGACGTGACGATGAACACAGGGGAGGAGTTGTAGTGGCGGGCACACAGGCGGCGCAGCCTCCGCAGCACCAGGGCTGTGTGGCACCCAAACACACCCCTGCGAGGGTAATGGGACAGGGTTTAGGGTTTGGGATCGTGGGTTAGGGCGGCTGCGCTGCAGCACCAGGGCGGTGTGGCACCTAAACACACACACCCCTGCGCAGTGGATGCCTAACAGAGGTTATAAGCATGTAGAACGTAAACCCCAAACCTTGTCCCAACAGATACACGGCAGAAAATAGCAAATCAACAAAGTATCCTATCCCTTTCCGACGCCAGCCCCATGCCCTACTCAATTGTGTACGCGTGCCGCTCGTCTACCACAAACAAATATACAGCAGAAATCAGCATACCATTAAACTTCCGACCCCAGCTATCCCCACTCACTTGTAGGCGTGCCCCTCATCCACAACCACAAACGCAAGGTTGGCCAGCAGGCGCGCAAACTGCGCATGCACCGGCAGCACGCTCATGTGCAGCATGTCGGGGTTGGTGATGAGCAGCTGGGCAGAGGCGCGGATGGCGCCACGGTCGGCCTGCAAAGGGGGCAGGCATTGGGTGTGTGCTCCCCTCAAGTGGGGAGCAGACACTGGAAAAGAGGTTGAAGGCAGGGTTGGATGCTGCTTACCATAACACACCACCACCTGTGCCCCCAAAGCACCCCCACAACACCCGCAGCTGGTCCTGAGCCAGGTCTTGATGGGAAGCAGGCAGCGTGCAATGGCATGAGGGCCAAATTAGGGTTTTGTCTCAGGGTCCCTGATGCGCACCTGCGGCGTGTCCCCATCATACACCGCCACCTGCGCCCCCCCTGTGGCCCCCCACCCCGCCCCCACCAGCCCCCTCAACACCCGCAGCTGGTCCTGGGCAAGGGCTTTGGTGGGGAAGAGGAAAAGCGCAGTGGCGTTAGGGTTTTGGGCTAGGGTCTGCAGGATGGGCAGGTTGTAGCACAGGGATTTGCCGCTGGCTGTGGATGTGGCGATGACCACGTGGCGCCCCGAGAGGGCTGCGTCGATGGCCTGCAGGGATAGGGTTTTAGTAAGGGTTTTGGATAAAATTCCGGTTTAAAATTGGGTTTGCGATTGGGTTTCGGTTTGCTACCGGCTGTGGAGGTGGCGATAACTACATGGCGGCCTGAAAGGGCTGCCTTGATGGCACCTGCAGGGAGGACGCTCGCTTAGGTTTCTGGTAGGCCACAAATATGTCATCAGAGCTTGTAATTCCCTAATGCAATCACCTAGTTTGATGACTTGTGCAATGCCTTAACCAAATCCTAGGTGTCAAATCTTTGGCTGGTGGGTGCACAACCTTTTTCCATCGTCTACTTTGATACCCTTATCCAACCCCTAGGCGCCGTACCTGCGCCTGGTGCGTGAACAGTGTCTTGATGCCCTTTGACTCCAATGCCTTCTGCACAGGTGGCGCCATGTGGGCTGAGGGGATGGCAGTGGAGGAGGGCCGAGCGGCCAGGTGCTCCTTGTGGCAAACCTACACAAATGTTTACAAAAAAAATTGAGAAAAATAAAGCAATGATTTGGGGACAAATTAAAATCACAAAATGATCCTCAATATCTTGATGTGTCAGGGGATGGCGGGCTGCTGGCACCATATGCAAGCAAGATTATGGAAGCGCCAATTAGGCACTGGGGCCGCATTACCTGGCCGTCATACCACGCCAATTTCTCCAAATGCTGCAGGAATGTGACGGGGTCCATAGGGGTTGTGTCGGTGCAAGGAGGGTGCTTGCGCAGCAATGTGGGGGGGCGCGCTGGGCGCCCCACCCTCCCCTCCTCCATATCCTCCCCTTGCCCCCCTTCGCTAGCGCCCAGAATTTGGGGCTTAAATAATGCTGCCACCTCTTGGATTTGCGCCAGGGTCACATTTTGCAGGTTGAATTTGGGGTGCCAGGCGTGCTTCTGCACAGCAGGATTGCCAACTCAATTTCAAGTCTAATCTACTGTGATGTTATATGATCTACTATAAATCATAGTCTATGATGTAATATAAGCTGCACTGAAGATCCTCATCGTTGGAGCACAAACTGCATTCCAACACACACATGATGATGCATGTGCCAGTTACAGGCACTGTTGATTCCTCCCCTCACAAACTTGAGGAACTTTCTTTGACCCACCTTGACAGGGTCCCAGTCCCCCTCAGCTGCCTCCACATCCCCAGCACCACCACTTCCCTCCCCAGTCTTCACCTTCTTGCCCCCCCTTGCACGTGTCACTACCCCCCTGATGGCCCCCTCTCCAATAGGGAGGACCCTCCCTGCCTTGAGCTGATCCAAGAACCCATCATGAAGGGCTGACACGTGAGTGATCAGTGCCGATCGGAAGGCGCCCACGCGGCGGCGGGCGGCGTTGCCGGGGTTGGGGATGGCTTGCAGTTTCACTGGGGATGATATGTTCTTGGGGACGGCGGGGACGATGTCTGGGGTGGGAACATAGGTGCACCTGCAAGGGGAGAGAATTCAAACATTATTGACAGCAAGGAGCAAACCCGAGCGATGTGTCAAACTGCAATTTGCAGAGCAGGAAACACCCACTTGTCTCACCCTTAGGGTGGGTTTCTACTGCTTTGATACTACATAGCATGAATAAAATAAAATGATTGAAGTAGTTATTGGAGGTAATTGCAGCTACATCATCAGCTTCTTGCAAAACCACTTGTTGCCTTACATGAAGTGATATTCAGGGGTATACTCGAAGTTGTAAGGCAACAACAATGGCATCTTGGAGTCGAAGGTGCCATTCCTACACAGCTTACCTGCCGGGATCAAGAATCTCCAAGATCCAGTTTTCCTTCTCCCCTTGCACCACAGTGCCTGCCCCATCTGTCCTGATCTGTGTAGGATGAGCGATGGGGGTGCTGGGGTCATCTAGGGTTTCCTCAAAACCCTCGCCAGGGTTGGCCCGAAGCGGGTCGTTGGCCCGACTGGCGGCTAGGGTTTCTAGGGTGCGGGGAAGGAACCCTCCCCATAAAGTCGGTTCCTGCACAAGGCATGCTCCTCAGACAGGTCCACATTCCACGTTCACGTCTAGATTTAAATTCATATTTGCACCATAAGCAGTTGAAAAGCTGGAATGCAATCGATGAAATAACCGGTGCAGCTTTGATAACCGCAAGAAAGAAGGGCTGAAAATAAGCATAACTCTGCACTATCTGGTATCCATTTGTCTAACCTTCCATCATTTCAACCTTGCCTCTACAAGAACCATTGGATGATTGGATGGACAGCTGCCACGCCAAACCACCGCCCACCCCCAACATGCGGCCTCTCCCCAGTGCCACCTACCACCACCACCCACCTGGGGACCCTCCAGAAACCTGAAGCCCCCACCAGTCCCCTCCCCTCCACCCCCCTCCCCACGCACACCCCTTGGCTGGTGCCGCAAGGGGGAGTAGTCTGAAGTGTCCCTCCTACGCAGCACCACCACGTGGGGTGCCACCACCGCCATCCCCTCTACATCACTGATGCTGATATCCCCCTCTGGGTACAAGCCCTGCATGCTGCTGTGCATGACGCGCCAGGTGGCCTGCGGAGGGTGTCATCTGGGGTTTAGGGTTCAGGCAGGGGCTAACCCTAAAAAACCTGAAAATTTTGCAATTCCAGGTCGAATTTCTGGTTTAGGGTTTATTTGCACCCTAGTGCATTTCCCGCACCTGTATATGCTGCTGCAGCAGGAAAGAGTGCAACGCACTCACCGTCTCAAATTTAAAATTAGGATTTAGGGTTGTAACCCGTGGGACGTAGAGTAATCCCCGCACCTGTATGTGCTGCTGCAGCAGGAAGGAGTGCATCGCATCACTGTCTCAAATTAAGGTTTAAGGTTTTCACCATTGAGGCATAGCGGTTTCCCGCACCTGTATGTGCTGCTGCAGCAGGAAGGAGTGCACCGCATTCACCGCCTCGAATTTCCGAATCAGCTCCTCCGCTACAGGGGGAAGGGGTAGCTGCAGCATTGCCTTCAAAGGTTCCACGCCTGCCCCTCTCTGCACAAGGGTTTAGGGTTTAGAGTTTAGGGTTTGGATGGAGGCCAGCGGGTGAGCACGTGCTGGCAGTACTGGCAGAGCATGCGTAGGGTGAAGCCCATAATCATCACCCTAAACCCTAAACCCTAAACCTATACGAAGGGGGGTAGGGGGCTTCAAGAGGGTTTGTGACAGGCGTTCCAGGAGACGCAAGAAGTTGGGGATGACACAATCCCAGGTGGAATGAACACCACCTTGTGCGGTGCTGGTTATGACAGGGCAAATGGTGGTGACGGCGGTGACCACAGTTTAAAGCGCATCCGGCTTGTGTTATGATTCACGACACCGTCAAAGACGCACAATTTTAGGGGCTTATGCGATGGGTGCTGGGTCGCAGTGACACATGGGTGGTGGGGAAGGGAAGTACGTGTCATGTGAGGTGGGATGCATTAGCAGTGTTCCGCAAGAAACATGGGTGTGGTTACCAAGGTGAGAAATGTGGCAAATGTGGGTGAGGTTGGAAAGGTGACAGCAACCCACTTTGCCTAATTTGGGTTAAAGGATTTAGGGCAACAAGTTTAGGGTTCTAGAGTTTTAGGGCATGGTGCCACTTGCCTGTTTTCGCTTGCTCCCCTTCCCCCTCTGCCCTGCCTGCGATCTGGCCTCCACCCCCCCATCATCCTGCAGACCGCTCCCCCCTTGGTCACCCCCACCAGTGGCAGATAACCCTGTAGGGTTTCCATCCATGTCTGCAGCCCTCAGCTCTGCCCGCAGCTCAGCCCACACATCATCACCCGGGGCCCCACCAACCAGGTCCAAATTTGACCCTGGCTCCACATTTGGAGTTCTGGTCCAGCCATCCACTTTCACCCCCACATTCGAATTCAAATGCTGATTGCTGATCGACTGTGCTGTATCTGGCACCTGATTGACATCTGTGCCCCGCTGAGGTTGATGCTGTGTTCCTTTTGAAAGTCCTCCAGGAGCCAGGATCGAATCCCGGGCCTCTCCCCGCCCATCCCCGTCAGCCTCCTCGCCATGCGATGCAGCAGATCCCTCCCCTCCCATGTTGCCATTGATACCCTCCCCCTGGCTGCCAAAGGGGAGCGCCCGTTTTGGGATCCGCCGGCTTCCCGATCCCTCATCCCCGGTGGTGGCATCCCTGGGACCCGCTGACTGGGGGTATTTCACTGGGGATGGATTGGGCCTGGATGCATATCCCGGCAGAAGCGACAGCAACCCCTGGCCGTTCACCATGTGGACCAGGTCCCTATCAGGGGAGTGAAAGGAGGATTGGCAAGGGGAGGGCGCCGCGGATGGGGATGGTGGTGGGGATTGGGGGCGGCGGCGGCGGCTGGTGGTGGGGATGCTGGGGTTGTAGCTGTGCGCGTTGGAGAAATGGACTAGGGATGACCAGGGTGTGGTTGCCTGGGGACTGGACGGTGTTTTTGTGGGAATTGCAGATGGTGGTGGTGCGTCGCCTCCGGAGCTTTCTGTTGCGTTGCTGATCACCCGCACCACCGCCCCGGTGGACGCACCCCTTGCATCGACTGATCCTGATGATAGCCCCCTTTTGTTTGAAGGGACCATAGAATCCATCCCCACTCCGATCCCAACACTCCCGCCCCTTGCAGCCGCACGCGTTTCCTCCCCTCGTGCATTCCCAGCATTGCCGTTTACCCCCCCTGGCTGCACAGTGGCACCATCCCCTCCCCTCGCCAGCAAGGAGGGTGCAAGGGCATGCCCTCCAGAACGCGCCTTGTCCCCTTTCTTCTGCTTTTCGATCACCCCCTGACACAGCCACAAAGCCACAGTGAGCCAAAGCACCCTACGTTAGGGTTTTGCGCAGTCCCTGACCTGTCAACACGAGATATGTGGTGACGCTGTGTGGGTGTGCCAACACTACGCGTCCGTAAATTAAGCCATAAATAGCGCATGAAGCATACCCACCCACAACAATCAAGCCAATATGCAACGGGGTGACCATAAACCCTACACCAGGCGAAAACCCTGTTCGGCTGCCGCGGCATACGCACCAGGAAGCCTCCCGGCTGGATGTTGAGGTCAGAAACCCTTGTGGAGGGTTCCAGTGTGAGACCCTGCACCAAGGAAAAGAGGGAATAAAAAATCAGGTCATGCACACTCCATGGATTTCAGTAGTAAGCTGATGCCAGGGCTATGGCATGGGGCGCGGCTGAGATTTGGTTTAGCACTGGCATTGGATCCTGTTTGTACAGCAAGGTACCTTTCCAGGTGTGGGGTGTTTTTTTGGCCATCCAATAGGGTCCACCATTGGTCCCTCCATCTGGGCAGTTCGTTAACCAATATATCCAGATGAAGAAGGACTTTCTACTGTACTAGCGTTTTCCCATATGTAGAAAGCACAGCGTGGAAAATTTTAAGGCAGCTACTGGTGCGACCGGCGCCCTTCTACTGGTGTAGTGCAGCTTTTGTTGGGCTCCGTGGCATGCACGCATGCATTGCATGCATGTATATGTCCGGTGAAACCCCTCCCACCCCTCCCCTCACGCACCCCTTGAAAGAAACGCAGCACCACCACCCCATGCTGCGCGGAAAGGCGGCGTTTGACCGCCGCCAGCGTCTCCGCCCCCTCAGCACGCACAGCACAGCGCTTCCCCGTGAGGGTCCGCACCTCAATGTCCATCCCAGTAGGTCCCCCTCCCAACTAAGTAGGAGTCCCTACCAATGCCAGGAATTGCCACCCCGGGCCCCGTCACTAGGCCCCGTTTAGCGCTAGCGCTATACAGGTGGGTGGTTTACCATTCACCACACAATAGCCTTGTATGCAGCACAAGGGAACCCTTCAACTTTAAGGCAAGGTTTCACCTATGCCTCAGAGTTGCACCACCCAGTTGCATGGGTTCAGCTCTAGAGGTGAGCAGGCCTGTGTGTGACAACGCTCTTGTAACTGAAAGGGACTGCAGCGAGCAAGCCAGGACAACCCGGGGGTGGTGTAGTGACCTGAAAGCACGTGAGGTTGTTGGAACCACATGCCCAAGGAACTGATAAATCCTACCTACTGTGAGCACTTCCAAACACTAATATTGTTCTCTGATTGAGCCTTTTTGAAGCCCTACACACAGCACTTGCAAGAGACAACTATCCAGTAAGATAACTCTTTTAAGCGGTTAAATTAAAACAATTAAATTAAATCGCATTTTCACCCCGCGTCACAAACATAACATATCGCTCCATGGTGCTCGACTGCCCGCTATTCAGCCTCAACACAACCTACTATCAGAGCTTGACCGGCCGGTGCAAGCACTTTGCTCTTACAGCAGCAGTACTGCAGCACGCTACAGCATTGGGGTTACCGGGGTATGGCTACAGTCACGACCGTTATAGCTGCTAATAGATTGGATAAGCGGTAAGCATCGGCAGCCATCAGCGAGGTCCCGCCATATGCTTGCGGAGTCTACAACGCCCATAATCACTGTTTGCAGCTCGTCCACACCAGGTATGGTAAAGGTCAGCTTGTACGCACGGATGCACTGCAGAAAGTTGCATAGTGGGCGATGGGTTGGGCGCAGCCTCAAAACATTGCAACGCAGGCCCTAATGGGTACAGAGTCGTCCATGCCGTGTGGGGGTGCCCGGTAGGCTGGCAAAGTGGCGCAGGGAAAGTGGAGGGCCGTGTTAGTAATCGGTTGCAACAACCCATATTTTCCCTCTGCAAACGCTTCGACACTCCAGCAGGTATGCATTTGCAGCGCGAAGTTGTATTACCACGCCCCTTTTATGGTTGCCTGTAGTTCACGGCATGTTTGTAGCCAAATTGGAATGTCGCGGTGCTTTTCCCACCGCATGTGACCCGTCAGAGCAAATCACACCCTTATCGTGGAAAGTGTATACACGACGAACCCTGTTTTCCAGCCTAGGTGGACCGCTCGCCTTTTGGGCGTATTGGGTGTATTGGGTGCCAACCGTCCAGGGGCTCCCCCGCGAGCGATCTCACACTGCAGCACCGCACCACCTAGCAACCTACTATCGCTACCACAACCTCTGGGGGGGCTCAGGCAACCTTTCATACAGTGAGTAAGGGGCATACTTTTTTTCACAGGCACACCGTGTTTACTCGCTTCTTTCCGGCTCTTTCTTTTAGCTTCGTGTCGGCGTTCTATATCCTCAATCACCCAGTTGACCAAGCGCCAGCGACTTTCAGCGCTGCGTTGTTCATAGCACCCATCGCGTTGCGACAACACAACGCCGCAACGCAAGAAACTCAACGTCGTCACGTATCTCCTTTGTCTAGCTACTGGCAAACTTCCATGTTTGAGCGCCGCTGGCTAAGGGCTCGTTGCGCGTGCGGCGTGGAAATTCGACGCGACCTCCAATCAGCGGTGCGCACTGCCGTACGAGGATGATCAGATCGGTGCTAACGTATCCAACGCACCGATGTTTGAACCGTTCGAGCCTCTCAGGCGCTATCTGACCCAGCCTCACTGTTGCCTCATCCTCCACTCCTCGTGCGGATCTACTTGTATCCATGGACCCTGGGTTAGGGTTTAGGGTGTCGAATACGCACGTATGTGTTGTAACTCCTCCGCCTGCGAGATTGCACTGTGGTGCACTTTCCACCTGCTTCCCTGTCACCTGTTGACACCACCTCCTTGAATATGCTTGCAGTTAGCCAGCACCCCAGGACCTCCAACACCAAGCATCCCCAATAGCCCCTTCACCTACCACACCCACAGCCGCACCACCACACCCATGGCCGCAGCGCCTGCAGCTGCGGCAGCCTGAGACCCCAGGCCTGCCGCAGCACACAATAACCCTTCCCTAGGGTCTTCAAGAAACCCTACCACAGGGTCACCAAGCCTCCATCCCACATACGCGCACCATGTCGTCGCCCGCCCTCCCCACCCCCCCACCCGACCTCGCCTCCCTCCTGGACGCCCACACCGGCACAGTCGCCACCAGCCCCCAGGTGGCCATCACCGCCCTGGTCCAAGCAGTCCAGCAGCTCCAATCCAGCAACCGCACCGCGCCCTGCCAGTGCCTCAATCTCAAAGAGGATCTACAGAAGCTGGCGGGCGAGGTGGCGGCGGTGGCGGGGGTCAACGCCGAGATCAAGCAGCAGCTCTCGGCGGTGCAGGACGAGCACGCAGCCCTGCGGGCGGCGCTGACGGGCGAGAACGGCGCCGCGCCCAACCCCGCGTGGCGCACCCAGATGAAGGAGATTGAAGCCAGTGTGACCCAGGCCACAGGGGAGTGTGCTGAGCTGCGGGCGGATATGGTGGTGCTGTACTCGAACCAGGCGCTGGCGGACGGTGCGGGGGCGGCGGAGGGGGCGGGGGCGGGGCCCAGCAGCGGAGGTGGGGTGTCTGGGACCGGTGGGGGCCAGGCTGGCAGTGATGAGCTGGCGGAGCTGAGGGGCGTGGCGCAGGGGCTGCAGGACAAGTGGGGGGCCATCGACGCCCTGCTGCAGGTAGGGATTTTGCAGGCGGTCAAAACCCTGATTAGGCAGGCGACAGAACTTGGCAATTGCACCAACGCATGCGGTGGCTTGGCTGTCCAGGTTGGGTGTTCACAACCGTGTTTGCCAATGTTATTGCACACAAGCGGTGTTAGCCCAATGCATCATACGAGGACACTGTATGCTCCACAAATTGCACCCCCAAACCTGTACAGCAATATGTTGACAACTCTGTGGCAGTTTTAAAAGCCTTGCAAATGTCCAATCTCACGCGTTCCTCCCCGACCCCCTTGCAGGAGGTCCAATCCTCGGTTGCCCACCAAGGGGAGCGATCCGCGTCAGAGCAGCGGGAGCGCACAGCAGCCCTGGAGGGCATCTCCCGACTGCAAGGCGAGCTGCACGGCCTCAAGTCAGACCTGCAGCAGCTACGCCAGGTGGGTCCTTGCCTCATGCGTTTGGGTTTAGGTTTTGAGCGGGTGCTGCCTCTCTCTATTGAAAAGAAAGAAATATAAGGGTAGACTGCTAAATTTCATCCTTTGCTGCTAGATTTTTTCCATGCCTGTTCTGATTGTGACCACACCTTGCCATCCCCTTGCTCTTTGGCTTGTTGCTGCAAATCGTTTACCCCTTCTGCCCCTTGTGGTTGTAGTTAAATGCCGTCCCTTACTGGCAATTGTGGTTTGTTGAAATTGATTCCAATTGAATCTCTTTCCATGGCTGCATCTTCTTTCTACTTTAAAGTATCATTTAGTCCCCACTTTCTAATTTTGCGAATTTCATTGCAGGTGGCTGCCTCGCCCCGGGGATTGGCAGGCCCTTCCCTCGAGAAGCTGACCAAGCAGGTGCTGACGTGGCACGAACAGCACAACTCGCTGCAGGCGGCGGTCAGCACCCAGCAGAAAACCCTACAAGGGCTCATCTCCGACTCCCAGGTAGGGTTTGGGATCCATTTCGCCCCAGGCATAAAATTGAAATTCAGATCTGCCAAAATCATCTGTTGTGAGGGACTGGTGTGCCAGTCTCAAGGTGCTGGCCCTCACCGCTCCTCCTGCATGCTCTTACAACCCAGTGCTCACAATGATACTGAAATGGTTCCATGGCAACAACTTTTTCTCGTCAACCTACAAGTATGTAATCTACAAAATGTGTAGGTTAAATGTCTAACGGGTACGTTTGATCCCTTCCCCCAGGCCACGCAGCAGACCATCAGCTTCCTCGTGAACGACACCAAGGCAATGAAGGCGGAGATGGGCGGGAAGGTCACACCGCAGGTAGGCACCCTTGAGGAACTGATCAGCGATTTCAAACTCCCACTTGACACCTCTCTTGATCGCTCTTACAAGCAATCAAATAGAAAGCCATTCCAGCCGTCATTGGCTTACTGCATTTGGGACACATGCTTGCTCTCACTCTTGTCGTTTCCTTTGTCAATGGCCTTGCCCATGAGCCGAGGAGTTGGACCAATTCCTTTTCGCTGATGGAGTATTATCTCCCCCCCCCATAGGAGGTTGCAAGGGGGCTGCGGCGGCTGGTGCAGTCCCTGCTGGGGAGGGACGCCTTTGACGACGCCAGCCAGATGCTGCCTGTGCATGTGTTCAAGGCCTGCGTGGCTGAAGGGGTGATCGAGACCCTTCAAAGGGACACCATCCGCCAGCTGTGCCTGCCTGACCTGGACAGGGCCATCCAGATGGGCAAGCAGGTAGGCTTCCCTGCACAATCGATTTTTTTAACTAAACATTTTTGTACATTTCATAATAGTTTATCGATTCTATATTATTTCAACTCTAAATGTCCTTCTTTTTGTGCATGCTAAGCACCATGCACAGCCACACATTGCACTTGAAATATATCATTCATTTTTAATTTACATTGTATTATATTGGTGTTATTGTACTTTGCTTAATATCTACCAATGTTTGGTTGTTTTGTGCGCGCAGGGCATCATGCCCAGCCACGCGCTTGTTGCGGAGTGCCTGCGCCAGCTGGCAGCCATGCAAGTGGGCAACCATGTGGGCACGTCAGGTAAGGGGAGGGACTCCTTACGGGACTGGAAATGACTGGCCCAAGTGCCTCTCCCTTCTCACCCTGCCTTGTTGGTCTTGCCTCAACCTCTGCCCTCAGTACCCCTTGCACACGTGGCGCGTCCTTTTGCCCTCTCCGTCATTTGCCATTTTTGTGCCCTTCGCATCCTATGTTGAAACATTATCTGTTATTTTCTCAAACCAGTTGGCTGTTTTATATGTACCCTTATATCTTTTGTATTGTTGGTAGCAGGAGGCATGTCAACGGGATGCACCACCCCTCCTGTGAACCAGATGCTGCCCAGCATGCCCCTAGGGTCCATGGGTTTCCAGTCAGCCCAGATGATGCAGGGCTTGTTTTCCATGCCAATGCCAATGGCCACGCTGCCAACAGTGGGGCAAGAGCAGCAGGTGAGGGCTGGAAAAACCGGATCTCTGAAATTTTGTGCATAACCCTCCATACTGGCGCCGAGTAAATTTGCAATCATCCTTCAAATAAATATTAAGTAAGGTCCCCTCTGTCCCTGTCCCTGTCCCTTGTCGTTCTTTTGCTGTCAGGGTTCAGCATGCCTTCGATTTCAAACTGATTGCACACCCTTCCCTGGAGTATTCCCACCTCGCGCCCCCTGACGCCACCCTCCCCTTTTCACCCCCCTATTCCAGGGCGTGCATCTGGTTGACGCCCCCGCAAACGGGACCAACCACCGCCCCCCGAAACCCCCCTTAGTCCCTCCCCGCCCCACCTGACGCTACCCCCCTTTGCCACCCCCCCCTAGGGCGTGCAGCTTGTCCACACACCCTCCCTGGGGGGCCAAAAGCGAGCCACGCCGCTAGTAGAGGAGACCACGGAAGCCGCCATGACCCTTTTCGGGCTGAACCGAAACCCTGCTGGGGGTAGCAGCGGGGGTGGCGCATCAAGGGGGGGACCGGATGGGAGCCAGGAGGGGGAGGCGGCCAAGCGGCAAAAGGTTCCGGTCCCCGCATTTTGAGGTGAGGGGTGCTGGGGATTGGGAGAAAGGGTCCTGGGCCAGGGGTGTGGTGGTGGTGGGTTAGTCCAGGTTTCCTCTTGAGTGCGACATGTGTGCATACGAAAGCGCGCGCCGCAAAGGATTCTGGGTTCACCTGTGCGGCACATGCATGCCTGATGTCGATGTCTTGCACATGCATGCATGTGTATACATGCAAGCATATGGAGGTCATGGGCACCAAGCATGTATGTGCCCCACATGTCCACCCAGAGTCCTTTGCGGCGTTCGCCATGCATGCAGTTGCACATGCGCTGCAACTACAGCACCCCATGGCAAACCCTAAACCCTAAACACTCGCCGGGACTGAGCCACCTCTTTAACACGTGCAGGCCCAATCGCCATTGGACTACTAATTACAGCCACAGTCTTTTCAGCCAAGGTAATGTTAATCATCTGCACTGCAATTTCCACCAGCATGGGAGGCTTTGCAAGGGAGGCAGAACCTCCCGGCGATAATACCTTCAGTTTGCTGCTCTGGAGATTTTTGAGGCATGTGAACTTAATGTGCCATTTTGCTCTAATACACGCAATGCCGGGCTTACTTAAGGCAGAATAATGTGATGGAAAGGGATAGGATTAATAGGGAGCATCACGCGCTGCCGTTACTGGGGGGCAGGGGGCACTCTGGCAGCTAGCAGAGGTTTCATCGGTGCACCATAGTATGGTATTACCCCACTCCTACCTCAAAGCAAATTACCACCCTTTTCACATTGCCCACATGTGGCCGCAATGATGGGAATTTTAGGCGGTGGAAATGTTTAGGGTTTGGTGGCTGGCTATAAGCATGGGGTGCGAGGGGCGATGCTCTAAGGTGGGGTGTTCCCCTGCCCCAAAGATGTACTTATGTATGTATCAGCTCATTGTTGCAAATCAGTGTAGGCTTGTAGCTATCCAATAGGAGAGCAAATCACAGCCTTTTTCGGACGGTTACTAGTAGTCATGACTATTCTAATGGATACCCTAATAGCTAGCTTACTACCATTGTTGATCGTTTCATACTGAGCCTTACTACGCCCTTCTTTTTACTAGCTGGCGTATTTTCCTGCCTCGACTTTTGCTCCCGGTCCTAGCACCAAAACGCAACTTTTCTGAATTTTCGCAACCCTCGCACTCTGGGTCAAGACTACTAATATCCTGCATGCGCAACGCGCCTACTAGTAGACTAATGTACGCAAGCGATTAGTGATACTTTTGGGGCTTTGACAGCACATTCACAATGTGAAGGAAAGAGTGTAAACCTGTAACATGTCAGCTACTGCATTACTAATGCTGGCTGCACTGAACAAGCTGCCACAATCTGTAATCTAATAAAGCAAGTCTTGCTCACATGGAAGTTCCCTGTGAAATGTTCAACATAGTACCATGCACAACCGCTAACGCCGCTGCACGGCATGCGCATGCGGCATATTGAAGCCATTTAAACACTGTCTTTGCCCAAGAAAAAAAGAAGCCTTCGAGGACGTACAGAATTTTTATTACAGGTATTGCAGTTTACTGCACCGGTGGCCAAAGACTAGCGCCTACTCAAGAGTTCAAAAATCAATGCCATATCGTTGATGGTAGATCTGCTTTATGAATGAGAAAATGGATTCCATGACAGCAATCCATTTAGCGTGTCAAGCGATATGATGCTAGCACATGCACAGCGGGTACTAGCTGAGGATGCACACATTGTGTTGTCAACTGGCTACTGGCTTGAAGACGCGGCTTGGTTGGTAGGTACTCTGCCTTGCACGTGTACAGGTAAAGATAATCATCGGACGCACGAGAACAGCCAAACGAAAAGCAAATGCTATGAAGAGGACACATGCGACTTAATCAATGACCCAAGAAACCTCTGAAACAAAGTACTAAATGTCATCAATGCCAATGATGTGAAAACGGACAAAAGCAATTCGCCAGCGGCGTTGCATAAGAACTGCTGGCAGAGACCTTCCTTTCCTTCAGCTGGCAGATCAAAGGGACATTATTCTGATCAGCCCGGCTGATGTCAACAGCGCTCCCCCGGGCTTGAAAGCACGGCGCTGTGGCCCCATCTCAGGATTTTGGTAGCTGACCACCAGTGGCCCAATGCGCAGAGTCTCCCTCCTGCAGCTGACAGCAGCTCATCACTAGTAGTCCATTGTACTGTTGAGGCTGATCCAGACTGACCATGGCTCAGTGCGCAGTGGCCATGGCTCAGCCGACAGCAGCTTGACATGATCAGTTCGGATCAGCCTCAACAGTACAATGGACTGCTAGTGATCAGCTGCTGTCAGCTGCAGGAGGGAGACTCCGCACGGCCCATGGCTCCGCCAACAGCAGCTGACCTGGCAGCTGGCCTGGCAGCTGAGCTGGCGCTGACCTGGCGCGGTGCTCCTCCTCGAATGCCATCATTGGCCGCCAGCTGGCTGCAGGTCACCAGGACGCCTCGGCAAGGAGCACAGTGGTCTGTTGCCTCAGGGTCCTTTGCTGCAGGCGGTGGTACTCCTGAAGTGCAATGGCAGCCAACAGCACCATCGCCTGCAGGCAACCAGGCCCAAGCCACCACTCCACTATGCTACTTGCCAATAAGTAAGTAAGTAAGTAAGTAAGTATTTGCTTCCAGCTTCGAAGCCAGGTTAGCATGTCTGGGTATGCCTCACCCCAGTCCTGGAGCCAAGGCTGAACTGACACTCTTTCGAGTGTGGCAGATGGTGGCCAACCAGTCGTGCCGCTTACCGCACTTTCGTGCTCCCCATTTGATCCCGTCGCAAAGTTCAGGGAAATTCGAAAAATATCGCTACCCTTAGGATTCGAACCTGCGACCCCTTGCTTAGTTGAACTTTAGACTCAACTCAAAACTCAGGTGCTGAGCCAACGGCTGGGTCGACCGTTGGAGCTACTTGCCAATGCGGTCTTGTAATCTGCAGCCAGTGGCAGGTCAAAGTTGGTTGAACCCTGGCCAGTGCGCAGCGGTGCGTCTCCTGCAGGCAACCAGGCCCAAGCCACCACTCCACTGTGCTACTTGCCAATGCGGTCTTGTAACCTGCTCCCAGTGGCAGGTCAAGTTAGTTGCACCATGTCCAGTGCGCAGCGGTGCGCCTCCTGCAGGCAAGCAGCAGCTGACTCAGTGGCCCTGATAGTAGATATAGTAATAACATTTACAACCAATGGGACCCTAAAACAGCCCCTAAGCAAATGCGCAGACCAGAAGGGTGACGTAGAGGCGGAACCAAAAAAACAGATTTGACAACTAAAGAGAAAATTGGGCTTGAAATGGGTTCCGAAGCATGCAAAGAGCTGTTGCGTAATGAAGCACATGTGACTGACTGCGCAGATTGTAGCTATTTACATGTGTTCCTGCAGGTATGCAAGAGATGGCGCCAGTGCTGCCAGGGTGACATGCAATGACCTCACCAACAGCCACGTGCACATGTGCAAGCGCATCAGCCCAGCTAGGATCCGCAGCAATCAACAGCCATGTGCTCCCTTACCCAGCGCCTTTGCATACTTAACTCGCCAAGTTGTGTGGATTGTCTGGATATTTGTACACAAATTTCCCTCATAAAGCACACATGATAATACATAAAGTACAATACCATCTGCCAGTGCAGTACTCAGCAGGTGACAGTATTCCAAAAAACGCATTTGCCTAGGAAACATGCCTGGTGAGCATGCATATAAATTATCAATAGATGATCCAGCGCAACATTGAATCCAACCACATGTTGATCCAGCGCATCATTGGTATGCAATCACCTGTTGATCCAGCGCACCATTTTAAAAATGTGTCGTCCCTTGAAAATAGCGCATCACTGACTCTATTGTAACTGCATGGTGCTCCAATCAGCACTATTTGGCAATTATGCAGCCTTCAGTGACAGCAGCTCATGAAGCTTGTGTTAATACTCACCACATCTACACGACAAAAAGGCACTCTTCAGGTCCTCTCCTGCCGCCCACAGATAGTAACAGATTATCTCAATGGCAAGGCTTGGAGCAATAACTGGCCGTGTAAGGTATTTGACATCATCTTTTTGCAGGTCCCTCAAAAACGCTGTACACAATACACAGGCCATTCCTGTGTGCTATAATACAACGTAATTCAGAGATTTTGCAGAAGGATGACATCAAATACCTTAAACAATCAGTTATTGGACTAAGCAACCAATAATCTGCACACTACGCAAGGTTTCTGACATTGTCAGCAGCAGTTCTAGGGAACTGCACCACAACATCCCATTGCAATTTACTGCATATTGTATATGTGACACGACTACGACATTTGCTTCCATTTTAATTTGTTAATCAGGGGTACAATGTACGCTGTCACAGTGCAGCGCTCACCATGCATGTAGTGTAGTCATCAGTGTGCTGTGGTCCAATTTTCTAGTACTGCTGCTGACGACGGAGTCAACATCAAGCATTGTGACCTGTCTTATTGACAACATGCAGTGCACGCAGCTTGATGTAGAATTACACAACAATGTAAATACACACCACCTGCCAAACTACTACTGTTGACAAATATTTGCATACCTTTATGCTATAATCACCTGCAACTTGGACTATCTAGAAGCCTAATATCCGCTCTCATTAGTCTCGTGCGTGCGGAACAGGGTGCTGGCCCTTGGGCACTAGGTACTCCTGTGCCTGCAGACACACGACCAATCAATAATCTACTCTAATTATATATGTCAGTAGATAAACTAGTTACACAAGCATACCATGCCCAGTGCTTGCAGGTTATGGAGGACAAACGCAAATGATGGAAAGGCCCCCAATTGGAACTGGGAGCACGGAACCAAATGGCCAAGGGCGGCATTGATGTAAGGTGCACCTAGGTAGTGATCTGAATGATCCTGTGATCTGGGCAAGCAGATTGTGATCCAAGCAGGCCCTGCTGCCAACTTGAGGACACTGTCCCCTCAAACAAAGCCGTGGCAAGCAAGACCTAAAGGGACAGTGCAAGTATGACTGTGCCAATATTCTCGACACGCAGCAGTGAAAACTCAGTAGCTGTTGCTTGGCCAATACGGTTGGCAGCACTTCATCACATACTGGTTACCATACCTCACTGAGCTGTGCCGATGCTCCTATATATCATCCCGCTCACAACTTGAAGCGAAAAGTTTCCCAGGGACGGTGGGGTGTGGTCAGGTTCGTCTGAGTCCTCCCCCGGGGTCCCACCAAAGTTTGGTCAAAAAGTCTACAGGAAGGTGTTACCCCTGCTCCATGGGAGAGTGATGCAGAATCAAGGCACACCTTCCTGCAAAATTTAGGACCTAAAGGGGAAGACCAAAGAAGAATCGGACCACGCTCCACTGCCCCTGGGAACTCTCCCGCTTTAAAGCTTATTTGGACAGGGATGATGGAGGGTTGGGATACTTTCCGCTAAGCGCTGCCTAGACTAACCCCTGTAACATGGCCACCCCCTGACTTCCATGCAAAAGTAACCACCTAATAACACAACCAACTTACCATTAAAGAGCACTCCCTCAGCAGTCAGTAGCTTATCAAGTAGTGTTGTAGGGCCTTAGGGAGCACATATTCATTTAGTACAGATGGCCCATACAACAAAATACAAAAATATTGATTAACAAATCATATCGTCAAGCCACCTTGCCACATGGACACACAGTTGTGAAAGCAAACCACAATTTGCTTCATGTAGTCTAGCTGTTCCAAAACATACCCAGCCGAATTTTCAACAGGCTTGAGCGCTTCATGTCACACCGGGAGTCCCCCCCTGTGCTTGCCCCAGCTAGGTAACCATCCACATGCCAAGATGCGGCTGTCAACACTCTTGAGCACCTTGCGATAGTGACTGTACACAGATATGACAGGGAAATCAGGTCTACACGCCCACGTTCACAGTCCTCAATCTGTGAACGCAGGCGCGTACACCTGGATTCCCTCTCACTTTCTGGACAGTCATTGTCGCCAGTAAAATCGTAATTTCAACCGCGTGACGTAAGCCATCAAGGCATGGCCTTAAATGATGTCCAGCCTGTTCCCTGCACACACAAGACAACGCCAGGGCGGCGCTTGCCAACCCATTGAGTGAGGCTCTAGGTGTTTCATGGGTTGGTTTGCAGTTTCCTGATGGTCCACAGTTGATGGGTTATACACAGCCCCAAAACCTTAGCTAGGGTCTCATGGGTTGCACCTGAGAAACGCCATGTGCACGCTGCCTTCTTGGATTTAAAGTCACCTGGGCGCCATGCACATCCCTTGGCATCCAGGGTGGCTCTTGAGGTTGAAACCACATGACGTTAGCCATCAGCCACTTTGGGGATGCCTAGCCAACCCCTGCACACACAAGCAAATTCCAGGACGCCGCTTGCCACGCCTGTGCCAAGGCAGGCTTGTGAGAGGCTCTGGGCAGCAGCATGTAGATCCATGCAGCAACTTGCAGGTAGCACCGCATGTGCTTGATGTCATGACAAACTGTTTATAACCAGTTATCCTCGTGATACTATCCCAGCCCTCCCACCACTCACACGAGCGTTGGCAGCCCCTAAGCGCTGACGGGTTTAGGGTTTTTTAGGGTTTAGGGTTTAGGGGCGTACCATCTGGGCAGCAGCAGCAGGCCAGCAGTTGAGACTCTGAAGGGTGGTTTTCACAGTGCCCACCCACCTTGCAAACCAACTACTGGGTAGACTATGGCGTTGCAACCGCAGTGAAAGTGCAGCATCATATTGGCATCATATTGCCACCACTGGCGTCCCTATCCCTGTGTTTGCCAGCACGGCACTTAGATGCGCAAAACTCTGCACGCGAAATTATAACAAACTTAGAGCGGCCTTCGAAGCTAGCCAGTGCTGTAGAATTGCGGGCTGAAATGCACGATTGAATGCCGGGGATGAAATCCATGAGTCATGTGACGCCAGGTGGCGGTCAGACAGGGCTTCGAGACGACCACGTGCGCCAACCCAATACACAGGGGTGCGCCATAGCTGCCTCGAATCCGCGCCCTACCTGCGACTTGCAGGCGTTGGCACCTACACAGATGCGTGGCTCGGCGATAAAAGCAGCATCTTCCTCTGCGAAAACAGCCTCAGCAAGTATAAACAGGAAGCTATTGCTCGTCTACCTACTGCCTACCTATCCACACCTACAGCTCTTGTGAACACTCGACTCCCACTGCTCCATATTGCCGAAGTCACTAACCAGAAGCCAACCTTCCTCGACTTCGTTTCGTAACATCGCAAAAACACTCGCACAACGTTCCGTCACTCCCTTGTTGCGCAATCTTCTAGTCTCTGTTGCGTGTGGTACTCTCCACTCCTTTTAAAACCCTAACATCCTCAACACTCATCCACTCACAATGGCTTTGCTAGCACGCGTTGCCAAGAGCTGTGGTGTCTCAATGGTGGCGGAGGCCCGCCCCCTGCCCACCGCCGCCTGGTGCCAGTGGCGCAGCTATGGCCAGTCAACCGACAACGACCTCAACGAGGGGCGCACAGGTGTGTGGAATTGAGCATGGTGGTGTATATGTGTGCATAGGGGGGGGGTGCAGGGCCAGCTTGTAGGTGGTGCTATACCCTATGCACTAGGTTGTGTAAGTGCATCTGACTGATACTTGCAGGCAAGGTTTGTCGCAAGGTTTATTGGTGAATGGGTCAAAAGCCAGAGCGCGAGACCCTTAGCTAGGATTCTTGGCTAGACCAGCGCTGAGGGTGGCAGGCTGTCGTGCTGTGGGTGGCAAGGCTGCCTGTGCAGCCATGCCCCATCAGTAGCCCTTGCACAGTCGTAATGCAGATAAAAAAGAGTGTGTCAGAAATACCATGCACGTTCCTGCGCGTGGAAAAGGACAGGCTGGCATATTTTCCATATATAATGAACGTTATGGCTCAGTCCAGTATGGATTCCAGTGCGGCATTGCAGAACAAAAAATCCAGCTGGAGTATGATACACAGCATACACAGTCATTCGCCACACCTCCCCTTCACTCACACCTCTCTCTCTCCCCTGCAGCCGCTGCCAAGGCCCAAGCTGACAAGACCAACGCTGCCACTGAGGACAGCATCAAGCACGCGGCAGAGGGGTCCCCTCTCAAGGCGGCCAAGGACGTGTTCAACATGGCCAAGGAGGCTGGCAAAGGTGAGGAGGTGTAAATACTCGTGGAGGGGAGTTTGAAATCTTGCGTAGGGTGTTTATGGATTGCGTGTTGGCGTGGGGAATGGTGGATATGGTGGGTGGGAATTGTCTCAAGATGAAATGTTTGCATTGGGGCTCACGGTTAATAAAGTGGGAGGTGGAACACTCAAATTCCTTGGGTGGGGCGCAGGCGCTCGCATGTAGCACATCGTGGGGTGCTGTTGGGTTAGATGCTGTTGAACTTCTCCAACAAGTTTTTTAAGAAATCATGCTCTTGTTTGTAACGTTGGCTGAGGGGCAGTATGTTGTGCTGCACCTCCCAAATTGCAAATCGCAGTTAAGTGCAAGAGCTGCCATTTCCCGCCCCACATCCGTCACCTCCCCCCTTTGCAAAATACGCAGCCACAGCTGCCATTTCCTGCCCCTCAATCCTAACCCTCTCCCCTTTTCCTCTCCAGGCGCCATGCGGTCCGCCGGCCTGATGGCCGAATCCGCCACCGAGGGAGCCAAGGAGCAGGCCTCCGAGCTGGGCCACAAGGCAAAGGAGCAAGCCTCCAACATGTCCGAGAAGGCATCCGACATGGCTGAGAGCGCCAAGGAGAAGGCCTCCGACATGTCCCAGAGTGTGAAGGAGCAGGGGTCTGAGGCATCCCAGAAGGCGCAGGAGATGGCGGGGGCCGCCTCCGGCAAGGCCAAGGACAGCTATGCCAGCGGGAAGGAGACCATCAAGGGGATGTAAAGTGGTTGTGGGGATGGGACTAGTGGATGTGCGCACTAGATTTGGGTGCGTGCAGTTTCTACTGGAAGGCTGTGATGGTGCCCACACTTGAAGGAGGTATCCTATGCTGGGTCTAGGCAATGGCATGCAATGGGAAAGCTGTGTTTGCGCTTGGTGTGCAGCAAACTTGGCGCCTGTTAAACCAGTGGGAGGATGTTGCCTCCAAGTTTTGAACAAAAGTCTGTTTTCTGCTTCGTCTGGCCTGCACCAAATCATGCGCTCTTGTCCACTACCAAAGGTAGATAGTGTGTGGTATGCAATTTGTCATCATTATTCCCGGGCCTGTTTGCCTGGTGCAATTACTTTGGGTTTGTTTTGGGCCAGCATGTTCTGTGCAAGTATACGTAGTGCTATGAGTGTACCTGGAAAATTGTTGTGTTGCGCAATGTAGTAATTACAGTTCACATTTTTCCTCAGTGCATCGCCATGTACCACGCCATTGCTGTTGGCTTGGCAGTGGGTGAAATTGCAATTACCTCGTGAGGTCTGTTTTTGGGGCAAAAGTCTGACTTACTCTCATGTGGGCAAACACTGTAACACCTTCAATAAATGCATTGCTTGCCCCTGGCTCGCCTGCAGTAAAATACATAGCTGGATTGGTCCTTGGGTTTATACTACATGGTGGAGAAAGATTTAGCGAGTACGCTATGTACAGAAATAAAATCCACCTGTCCTACCCACATAAAATAGTGCAAAATGCAATGTGCAAGCTTGCGCAGGCACAGTGTGGCTGCATACCCTGCGCTGCAGATGGTAATAATTATTTACAAGCTGGTTCAGGTGGCCATGTCACTCTCATCGAGTGCTCTCAATGGCTGCAGATGATAAAAAGTGTTATATACAATTACAGTCACGGATGACCAATGTCAGAGAATCATGGTGTGATGATTGTTTGCGGTACGTAGCCCGCAATCACGCAAACTTATCATTATGATTCGTGGAAATATTCGATGTTTAACCCACCATGCGCAGCTCTACTTTGCAAATGCCCTTGCCACAAAGGTGCCTGCGATGTTTTTTGTTAAGCTAGTATCCACCTCGTGTGCATGGCAAGGAGTGAGTGCGGGGGTGTTATCTAGTATCAGGTGAAAAGGGCGGCCGATGGAGCTATGCTTTGGATATAAAGCAAACAGGCCTCCGCTACCTCCGGGAAAAGCTGTTATTTAATGGTGACAGTTTGGTGTTCATCTGGGGTCTGGTGCCAATTTGGTGTCAGGCCGGGGTCTTGCAGATGCACCACAGGTCTGCACCACAGGTCTGCATCACTGGTGTGCAATGACACTCTGGGAGCAAAACAATGCCCATCCTTTAGGGTAAGCTGACAGGGTTTTGAACCCAAGGGGGAAAATGTACTTGGTCATGCATGCATGTAGGAATAGGAGGCGCGCAAAGTAATGGCCCGACCACGCATATATGTCGCCCATCACCCAAGTCGAAGCACGTGAGGCAAAGCAGTAGCTGTGAACATTTCCTTCCTCTCGGCGTTTTTTCTCCCCGCGCCGGCCACTGCCTAGCCGCGCACACAGGACAGGACCACCTGTGCAGTGCACTGCCCAGTTCAAACTTCTCATCCCAGCTGCGCCAAAGCAGCAATGCTGTGAGGGGCCGCCCGCAACTATACATCGGCACCCACTAGTCCCGCGCAAGTATATACAACATGCAGGCCGCTATCCGTAGCACGGGGTATGGCGTCAAGCCCGGCGGGGTGCATGCCTTGGCCGCAGTACCCACCACCACCACCGCCATCTCGACTACAGGCAGGCGTGGCGGTCGGAGGAGCAAGGTACGCTTTCGTGCTGACAAGCGTTGTTGAGACTTTCATGAATGCGCACAGTGTTTGGTGCTGGGTTGATCAAGGTTGTGCCGGGCTTGGGGAAAGTGGGCCCAGTTTGAATGTCGATGTTGTAGAAGCTGCACGATGGCGGGGGATGCCGCTGGGTTTTACCGATGTGCGCCTATTTACGCCGGCGTGCCGAGGCAGAGAGTATGTATCCGTACGTAGTTCACGGCCGGTGGCACAGGTTTTTCTTATTTGTGGCTCTACTTCTCGCTGGCCACTCCGCGTGCATGTGGGTTCGAGCAACACCTGTCGCCACCTTCATATTAAGTTTTGGGCTTGCACACTTCATAGTAACCGTGCCAATGGTTGCATTCGGTTGCCTCAGGCCTAGGCGAGCCTGGTTTACCCCCTCCGTTCTCGATGGTGTTCTGGCCAAATCCCTTTTGTATACTCACCAAGCATGACTAAGCAAGCCATAAAACACCATGGCAGATCATCATCGCTATGCGCCATTCAAACTCCATCACTGTGCACTATCATGCTGGCATCCTCCAAAGTCCAGCGCAGTCGATAGTATATCTGTGGTATATTGGTACGGTGTGAAAGCGCGGCAACCACAGGACCACAATTCATGGCACTGCCAGCAAGGAGGGCCATCACAAACTATAGCCAAACAGATTTCCAATGATTTCAAAGCCCACACCCACCTCACCCTCTCCCTCCCCTGCAGCTCCCCTCTCGCCCCGCCTTCACCCCTTGGGTACCTCCCCACCCCTTCGGCACCCACCGCACCCACTCCCCCCCTGCACCACCCCCCCCGGCAGCAGCGGGCGAGGGCGCCACTGGGGACGATGCGAGTCCCCAGCTGCAGGCCATCGCCATCAAGCACCTGGTCAGGAAGCTGAGCAAGGTACCGATGTGCTAGGGTGTGGAGGGGTTTTCTCCGTAGGTTTGGCTGGTGTTGGCAGGGTTTGGAAAGGGTTTAGTGGGCACCGGCTGGTGGACGGGAGCGCCACTGGGGATGGTGTGGGCCCCCAGCCGGGAGCCATTGCCTTCAGGAACCTGGTTATATTGAATATATTGAACACTTGTTGAGGTACTACGCCGCTCCGTTGGTGGTGGGATGGCGGTTTGGGTTGGGTGGTACCGTGCATGTGGGCGAGTGTGCTGTTGGGGGTGGTGCGGGCACTGGCCATTACACACCTGGTGACAAAGCTGAAAAAGTACCATGCTCTAGCAGGAGGTAGGTGGGAGGGGTTTTGGTGGGTCCAGGGCGTGGTCGGAAAGACCCAACCCCGGTCTCACTGTATTGGTATCAGGTTAGCAATAGCGATAAAACCCTAAAGCTAAACCCTAATGACAGCAGCGCCTGTCAGTAAGTAGGTGACTGGCAAAAAATGACAGCGATGAAACCCTACGTATAAACCCTAGTGACACCGACGAAACCCTTGCAGGAGGAGCTTGTGCAAGAGCTGGGTGCCAGGGGCCTGGGCGCCAAGGGGGGGAAGGCTGAGCTGGCAGATGCACTGGCAGACGCCCTGGTGGGCAGCCCGGCAGGCAGTGGAGACAGCGACCTCATTGGCGGGCTGAGGGCCAAGGCAGGGGGGTTTGTGGAGGCGTGGAGCGGGGATGACTTGTACGAGCTCACCAAGGTGGGTGGGGAGGGATTGATCGAGGTGGTCGTGAGGTGGGGTGGCTTTCAGGGTTGGTTTAGGGGTTTTTGGTGTTGTGGGTGGCCACTTGCTTGAAATGCATTGAACTGGTGTGCATGGCCTTGTTCTGCTTGGCACTGATCTGCACGGCACTGATCTACCAGAGACCAAACCATGCCCACCTCTGCATTCCCGTTCACACCTGGCATCCAAACCATTCAAAACCCTATCAAAACCCTTCCATTACCCTACCGCAGGAGGAGCTGTATGAAGCCGGGGTGCTGTCCGGCAAGTACATGGCCAAGGGGTGGACGAATGAAAACCCTACACAAACCCTTTGCAAAACCCTACTTTAACCCTTATGCAAACCCTACCGCAGGAGGAGCTGTATGAAGCGGGGGTGCTGTCCGGCAAGTACATGGCCAAGGGGTGGACAAAACTGCAAATGGTGCAGTTTCTGACTGGATCCCCCGGGGATGCGCCGGTGGGTGGCGGGAGCAAGAAGGGGGGCACAGTGAAACGCAGCGCCAAGGCCAAGGGGGAGCCGAAAGCGAAGAAGGCAGCGGGGAAGAAGGCGGGGGTTGCGGCTGCGGATGCGCCTGCGCCCGCGGCTGTGGTTGCGGATGTGGCTGCGGCTGCGCCTGTGGATGCGCCTGTGGATGCGCCCGTGGAGGCTGGTGTGGAGGGGGCTGCAGTGGAGGGGGCTGGTGAAGAGGGGTTGAAGGTGGAGGAGCCGGTCGTGGCAGGTGAGACACCCTTGTTTAGGGTTTAGGCTAAGTAGCAGGTGAGAACAGCCCTGGCATATCCAGGTTGGTCTAGGTGGTGCAAGGTGGTTGGCTGTGTGCTTCTTTTGTTTGCCGGGACAATTTGTTTGAATTGTCCATTATTGCAATTCCGATTGCAGTGCATCTTAGAAATGGGTGCCGTTGTAACTGCGGTGCGGTGGTTGTCTGGGCTCGGTCCCTAAAACCTCCAAAGAAAAACTTGTAAAACCCTAATGTATTTTGTGTTCCGCAAGGGAGGGCCGCCATGTAAAGGAGACCCAGGATCAAATGGACCTTGGTGGCCGCCTGTCCCTCAGACCCTAAACCCTAAATGGTCAAACCTTGACCCTAAACCCTGTGCCCCACCAGGCAAGGCTGGCAAGAAAAAGAGGACCAGGGATCGCATGGATGTGGTTGCTGCCCGCTCCCCCGAGCTTTCCGACCAGGAGGAAGAGTCTGGGGATTCGTCCTCTGGTGATGATGTGGCGGTGCCCCCCTTGGATGCTGAGGGGGCGCAGGGGGAGGAGGGCAGCGGCGGGGAGGGGGTGGATGCAGGCATGTTCACCAAGCTGGAGCGGGAGGTTGTAGGTGCGCACAGGGTGTGGGCTAGGGTTCTCAAATGTGTAACTAGGGTTTGGGCTGGGGTTTTAGCCTCTGCAGGCATGTTCACCCAGCTGGAACGGGAGGTTGTAGGTGCGCACAGGGTGTGGGGTAGGTATGGGCAAGGGTGTAAATTGGGCGCCTAGGGTACGGGATAGGTTTTTGCCGCTGCAGGCATGTTCACCAATATAGATCAATTGGAGGTTGTGTGTGCGCACAGGACATGGGCTAGGGTTATGGGGTGTGCAACTAGGATTTGAGCTAGGGTTTTAGCTGCCGCAGGCATGTTAATCCAGCTGGAAATGGAGATTTTACGCTATGTCAGCAGGCGACACAAGGCTATACGCAGAACTTTGAAACCGCAAAACCCTTGCGTAGGGTATAATGACCGTGTGGCTGGGCGTGCCCTTGAGAGCCTGGAGTTGTTGGAGCTGGAGTCAGACATAGCGCAGGGGGTGGTGCAGGGCTTTTCGGTGGAGCCTAGGGCGCGGTTGAACGACCCTGATGAGGGTTTTGAGGGGAGGAGGCCGGCTGTGCGTTTCGGGCAAACCCTAGGCTAGGGTGTTTGGGTGGATCGGAAATTAGTGTAGGTTTAATCGGTGGGATTCGATTTTGATTAAACTGCCCTGGGTATCGGGTTTGCAAGGTGAGGGTTGATGGGCGTCAAACTCGTGGGTTGTGTTAGGGTTAGGCTTAGGGTTGCAGGGGCTAGCGCGCCGAAGCTGTGCCGCTCGTGCCCTGTCTTAACTCAAGAACCCTAAATTAAACCCTGGTGTCAATGCAGCATTGAAACCTGTCATACCAACCCTCCCACAACCCTAACGAAACCCCATTGCCTGCAGCCGATGCCGCCACTCCCCTGCCTGCTCCGGAGGCTGATGTGGTGCCTGAGGGGGCCACTGAGGAGGGTTCCGGTAGGGTTCCGGCAGTCGAGGCTGCGCCAGTGGCTGCGGGCCGCAAGGGGTCTGGTAAGAGCACGCGTAAGAGGGGGAACAAGTCAGGTACGGGGACCCACATAGGGGTTTGCTGGGGTTTTGAGGATTGCATTGACTGGGATGCAGGTTTTGGAGGATGACTAGTGGCTAGGGATATGAGGTGCATTGGCCGGGAGTAGGAATTGCACCAGGCCATTGCCAAGGCAGGGCTGGGTGGCACAGGCTGAGCAAGGGTGATTGCCCTGATGATGTGGTTGGACTGTTGGAATGCATGCAATTACCAGGAGAGGAACTTGGTTATTGGCTGGAGAATGAGGGTTTTGAGGGTCTTGTGGCGTTTGGGTGCAGGGCGGCAACAGGACAAGGGGGCAGTGGTGGTGGAGGTAGGTGGGGAGGGCACCAAGGGGGCTGAACCCACAGGGGACGAGGAAGAGAAAACCCCAGCGGAGGAGCCGGTACCTGAAACCTCCCAAGCAGGAAAGGAAACAGCAGGGGAGGAGGCACTGGCCACTGAGCAGTTTGCGGCTGATGTGGAGCTGATCCAGGTGAGGCGGGGGGGCACAAAAGCCCTAACGCAAACAAGTTAAACTCAAAACGTTTAGGTGCGCATTCCAGCAGTACCTCACTGTTGCTATATCCAGTCCTGCACACCCACATTGCAGCACGTGCCCTGGGCCCCACCTGTCGGTTAATACACCAAGCTCAACCCATGCGTGTTGCCAAATGTTACCGTCATTTGTGCTGCCAACCTCCCTTGCCCCAACCTCCCCTTCCCCCCCTTACCAGGCTTCCCTCTCAGACCCCGCATCGGGCCTCACTCCCCTGCCTGCCGTGGAGGAGCAAGGGGTGTCGGTGGAACTCGTTTCAGAAGGGGAGGTCCCCCCTGCCACCATTGAACAGGATGTTGCTTCCATCCAGGGGCTAATGGACGGTGCTGAGGTGCCGGGCCCCACGCCTGCTGTTGAGGAGCAAGGAGTGTCGGTGGAACTGGCGTCGGAAGGGGAGGTCGCAGCTGACACCATTGAGCAGGATGTTGCTTCCATCCAGGGGTTGATGGACGGGGGTGAGGTGCCGGGGCCTACGCCTGTGGAGGAGGGTGCGCAGGTGCGGGTTAGGGTGTAGGGTTTGGTTGAGCAGGGGATGCACAGACGCAACGCGCATGTGCTGCATGCATGTCCCTGTGTGAATTTGTCACCATTGTTGTACCTCACCTTGCTTCGTTTTCTCATTCCTCATCCTGCCAGCCTCAAGGGAAGCTCCACTGATCGTCACCAAGGCCCCCTTCTTTGCCATGTTGCCAATTCAAAGGGAGCTGGAACCCTAAACCCTTGACTCCAAACCCTAAACCTCTCTTGCATGGGGCAGGAGCAGGGGGTGTCAGTGGAACTCATCTCAGAAGAGGAGGTCCCCCCTGCCACCATTGAGAAGGACCTAGCATCAATCCAAGACCTGGTGGATGGGGCTGAGGTGCCAGGCCCTACGCCTGCTGTTGAGGAGCAAGGGGTGTCGGTAGAGTTGGCATCAGAAGGGGAGGTCGCCCCTGCCACCATCGAACAGGATGTGGCTTCCATCCAGGGGCTGATGGATGGGGCTGAGGTGCCGGGGCCTATGCCTGTGGAGGAGGGTGAGCAGGTGAGGGGTAGGATTTAGGGTTTAGGGTGAGCATAGGGTTCACAATGAGCCTCTCCTCATGCCCCAACAAAACATTTGTCACAGCCCCAAGGGGTATTGAACCAGCAAAATGCTGATTCAACCATACAATCACCCCCTCTGCTGATCCGGCTACAATGCACATTCTTGCTTGCTTGCTTACAAACACTTTCACCACTGCAGGCCGCAGCCGTTGAATCCCCACCTGCCGCCGAATCGCCATTGGCCGAGCCCCAGGCGCCACCCCCCACCGAGCCCCCCCCGCCCCCCGCCCCCACTGGCCCCCTCCAGCTCATGGTGGAGCTGGTCGACTCCCCCCCCGACACCCCCTCCGAGGTCCTGGCATCAGATGTGTCCATGCTGAGGGATATGCTGGAGGGGCCTGGCCAATCTGTACCTGAGCCCATCCCTCTTGAGCTGATGGCGGAGATGCTGGGGCAAGGGGTGGAGGATGTGCGGGCGTACATGCAGGTAAAATATAATTACCTATATTTTCTGCTCTGAGAATGAATGAATGAAAGACAACAAATTGCTTGGTTTTTATTATTATCAGCGCCTACAGCTGCAATGTGTCTGCTCTTATGGTAATGTAGACGAAGCAGGTGTGTGTTAGTGGAGCCTGGGGGATGTGCAACCAAAGTGCCCAGGAAATTTGGGTCCTCACGCAATATCAGCAACGATGTATGCTACACACCACACTTTTCCACTGTGCCTCCAAGCTGCACTCGACGTTTGAAATTTGAAATCTGTTCTTTTCGTTCTTCAGGCGGATGCAGATGCGGATGCTGCTGCGGAGGCTGAGTCAGCGGCTGTGGCTGAGGCGGCGGCAGAGGCTGCTGCTGCTGCGGCGGCTGTGGCTGTGGCTGCTGCAGAGGCTGCTGTGGCGGCTGCTGAGGTATGTGCATGGTTGGCCCCCTTGCATGAAACGCTGGCACCAATTTGGGCAGATTTTTTCTGAATCCGGCTGCCGCTGAATCCCAGTCTCTAATACAATCCGTGCATAGTAATCATCATTGCGCTTTGTTTATGACCCAAATCACCTATTTTGCCCTGCTGGAGAGTATTCTTGCTGGTGTGGCTTTGATGCTCGTGTCCTGTGTGGTGCGTGAAGCCTCCTGTGCAGAAGAATGGGGGCCTGCTATATACGCATGTTTTGTCGCATGCATGTTCCAATCAACCCCACCAACAATGGATGTTTTGATAGGGCGGTAGCAACGATGAATACCCCCACATAGAGAAGAAGCAACCGCCGCCCAATGCTCTGTATGTGCTCCCTCTTACTCCCTTTCCCCCTTCCCCTCCCCACCACCCCTCACCTCCCCCCCTCATCCACCCCCGCCAGGTGGCACATGAGGAGGTGACACACCCCACCACATCTTACAAGGAGACACAGGAGCAGAAGGAGGTTTCGCCTGTCGACGCCACCCCCCCGGCACCCCCCACACCCTCAGAGCCCGAGCCAGCAGCAGCATCCATATGGGGAGCACAAGAGCAGGAACCACAAGGGGAGGTCACCCCCAAACCCCAGCCCACTGCTGCCGAACCCGCCACTCCTGCGCCAGCTGAAACCACGTCAGCCTCTGCGCCAGGCAAAGCCATCTCCGCGCCGGTGCCAGCTGTCCCCGAGCCAACGTCCGAGAGGGTTTCAGAGCCTGTGGGTGTGGCAGCCCAGGCTGAGGAGCAGGCGCCACCTGGCGCAGCTCCAAGGGAGAAAAAGGAGGGCGCAGAGATGCATCCCCTGGCAAAGCCTATCACATTGAGTGAGTGGATGTGCATTCGTGGGCCGTGGGGTGTAGCGGCCTACATGGGATGTTTGTGTCGCTGACAGGGAAGGTGTTTGTGTGGGTTGGCTGTGTGTGAGCCTGCCATACCGTTATCTACAGCTGCAACTTGATCCTGACCATGCCTGCTATGCTGCCGGTTATTACACATGAGTTCCATTTGGTTTGAACCCAATACCAGTCCCATTTCAATGTGGTTGAGTGCGTACGAAAACCAGGTTTTGCCTTGCGTATCACACATCACGCCCTTGCCATTTCAATGACCGCACCCCCTTCCCCTCCCCTTTACCCAGGCTTTGTTATCATCACCGGGGTCACTCTGGCTGTGGAGCTGGGCAACAAGGTGGTCAAGTTCCTGGAGGGGATGCAGGGCAAGGGGAGGTAGAGCATGGGTGGTTCGGGGAGGGGATGCAGGGCAAGGGGAGGTAGAGCATGGGGGATCTGGGGGGGGAACGCAGCTGGGCCCATTCGGCCATATTATGTAGTCCGAGTTAGGCTTGCAAGGGGATCCTAGAAAATGTTTGGAGTCGGAGTGCGGCGCCCTCCTATGCGCCGTGTTTTGTAGATTTTTGTTGAACTGAGATGAAATGGTACCGGGGTCGTGTGTTGCGTGTCCTGATGTATGTACGTGCACGGCGGCACAATTTGCCACTCTGTGACATTAAAACCGCCCATATTAGTGTTGCACAGGGGTAGTCACTGTGATCATGTATGCTGTAGCGATTTCTGTCTGACTACTGTACAGTGCCGCGTGGTGTTGGAGGACAACTGGCCCATATGCGGCGGCTGTGGATGCAGTGTGTGTGTTTTCGTGGGGTGGATTGCAGTTTGCCGACCCGGTGTGACTCGTCGAGTATGGAAACACTTGAGCACAGTGTTGATAGTTGCCCCTTGCCAGCGTTGACCCAGTTAGGGAGGTGAGTCAGCAGGCACCCCAGTGGTTCTAGGCGTTCTGGTCCAACAAGTTCCCGGGTATGTATACAGTGTGGTGAACCTTTGTCATGTCTGGAACGACCCAGTGGGAGATGAGCCAGCAGTTATGCCGCACGGTTGCACAGTGTTCACCCGAAAGTGAACACCAGTCAAGCAATGCATGTCCACGGATGTCCATCTCAGCAACCCTGCTCGGTGATCAGAGAACTGCTGGCAGCAGCAGTCTTTCCCTAGTGCATATGTTCCAAGTAATTTCGCAGTCCAATGGTTCACGGGTCGCCACAGAGCCGATTTGTCGTTGGAAGGACAAGTCAAAGAGTCCTCGCCATCCGCAGAAGCATGCATATCACTGTTTCTCACCCATGTTTCGTCCCAACCAATGCAGTAGTGAAAAACTTGTGCGTGCACCATGCCATATCGGTGGTGCAACGAAATGGGTTCCTATATCTGCCCATTGTGTCTCTAAAAGCGACCTTCCCAGATGCATGCATGCATGTGCAGATGGCTAGAAACACTTGGAGACAAGACGATGCATGGAAACTTGTGCGACACATATGCCTCGCGGCTACGTGTTGTTATTACCAAAGAGCTATTGAAGGTTTTTTTATGAGAGTACAGTGTATGTACTCAGCACACGTATGTAAACTGGCCGAGCTGCAGAACGAGGACGAGAACTCATTTCGAAAATTTGTTCGAGGCAACCCAAACAGTGGCTGATGCCCAAACCTTGCAGTGCGCCTGTGTGCCAACTAGTCGAGCATCTGGCGTGTGGCTAACGTTTTGCGTGAGTTCCACATGACACCTCACCCTTCCAGCCCTGCTAGATGCCCGCCAGCCTCATCCTCATAGCCTGCACGTGGCTCGCCCAATCTACACCAGGCACTGGGGCTGTTGGCACCAACTCATCCTCTGATTCACCATCCAACTCTTCCCTCGATTCGTACTGGGTTGTGAGGGTCAAGCCGCCGTCCCAGCTCACGCTCTGCTCGCAAAGGAAGTCATCGAGAGGACCTACCTGGTTGCTTGTGCAGCCACTGGGAAAACCTGCGTCCGCCATTCCGTGCCCCCTGGGGCAGGCTTGGTCTCAGCCAGCGTGCTTATTGCAACCCCAGAGGGTGAGCCCTCAGTGACAGGAGCACAGGACCACACAGGCAGCCACCTCCCACGCCACCTGGGGGTGCTTGTGCTGGATGATGACACGGCGCTGCAACCAAACCCAGAGGCCAAGGGTCGGCTGGGGCTCCACCCGCCAGTAACGCCTTGTGTGCATGGGCGCCATGGGGCCCTTCACTGCCGCTCGGCCTTTGAGCAGCCACATCTCAACGCAGCGCCTGTCCCGGAGCACGTGTGGAAACAGGTGTGTGGGAAGGCCTGCAAGGAGCGCTTGCACTCGGGGGTGCACCTAACCAAGCAATTTGCTGAGCAATATCAACTAATTGCAAGAAAGGAACCCAACTTGGATTACCCAAGTCTCCAACATAGTCCCTACAGCTTGGGTGTTTACACCATGAGACGTTCAAAGACCTTTGAAGCGGATTTTGTTACTTTCACTACCATGTAACTGTATTCCATTATCATTATTGCAATGCATCACCCTTCTCACGTCAGTCAGGAAATCTAGTTATCTCCCTAGTTGTGAGTTTGGTGGAGATGGTACACGCCTTCGTCCACAGGAGGGTTTACTAGGGTTTTCCCTGGTGCGCAGGTGTGCGACCCGCTTGGGCTGCCCTGCCACACCCCGAGGGTCAGCATGGTCAACATCGCTGCAGACCTCCACGTGCTGACCCGAGGGCTAGCATCCCTGCTGGGATGGGCCCTCCCAGCCTCTTTTGGCGCGGACGGTGGCGACCCTGAAGCCTTCCCAAACCGGGAGTATGCCCAGTTGGCGGCGCACCTTGCTACCAACCAGCGGAATTTGTCAATCGCCCTTGCTTGGCGGTGGCACTGGATGCAGAGTGTCGCCGGTCGACACCCCGCGCAGCATGTCAGTCTGACTGCAGACTGTAGGGGCTTTGTTGGGGGCCTGGCCTCAGTGATTGGAGTGCATGAATGGTGAGTGTTAGGTAGTGAGTTACATTCAAGCAATGCATCCACAATATAGCAGTCGGTCTTGCACCTGCAATGCCTAGCTGGGTTCTCCTGGCAAGGTGAGTGTGCTGTCTGATCATATGACATGTGTACTTTTTGTTGTCACCAATTGTTGCAACCACTTGCTGCAATTGTCAGATGATTAAACTGTCGATACAAGCCGTGTTGGAGTGGCCAACCAACTAGTGTATATCACGCGCTATGCTGATACCTTTAATTGGTTGCCACAGGGACGGTAGCCTCTCGGGGATTGAGGAGTCCTTGTGCGGGAATACCACAGGAGCCACATCCAGCCCTGTCTTCCCCAGGATGATCCATGCCGAGTGGGAGGAAATCAACATTTGACCAGCCACGCGGCCAGCCCCAGTGGCGCTGCACCTTATGAGGTAGCTCATTTGAGCTTACTGGGCTCCCCATTCAACGCCACAACCTCGTACCCATACACAGCCGATGACCTGCTGTGGCCCGACATGAGTGGGGAGCTGACTGCCGCATGGGCCGGGGAGACGCTCATGGTGTTCAACGGGAACTGCGGGTTTGTGGAGTTTGCGGTCAACCTGCAGCACTCCCTGCGGAGCATCCACCTGCACAACTACTATATCATTGCAGAGGACTTGCCCTCTTTTAAATTCTGGAGCGAATTTGACCCTGGGCACGTGATCATGGCCTCAAAGGCGCTTCAAAGCAGCTCGGGGTTTGTGCCCCACGGGAGCACTCCTTACATCACCAAGATGCTCAACAGGCCGCTCATCTTCAGGGCCTTTCTGAAGATGCGGGTGGACTTCCTCTTTGTGGATTTGGACACCGTGTTCCTCCGGAGCCCCTTCCCCAGCATGCCCCTCCAGGAGGAGTATGTTATGATCAACCAGCAGGATGTGTCGGGGGAGGTGAGTGACGTGAGTGGAAGAAAAAATGAAACAAAATGCCCACAGGTGACAGCCTTGCACATCACACACACACACACACACAAGAAACCATTATAGGCTTTGGCTTGCCAGTAGCCTTGAACACATGGTGATAGGGGAGACAGGAGGGCCAAGCCTTTCTCTTGGCTAACCACCCCTGGATGCACGAGTCATTTGCCTGTGCAAGGACAGGCTGCATGTTGTTTATATCATGTTCTTCCCTGTTGTCCTACTGCAGCAGGCTTCCCTCGTTGTCCCTGTTACGATGCTTGTCCCTTGCATTCCCCGCTCTTGTAGATTCTCAGCTGTTGATGACCATGTCCTAGGTAGAGGTGGCAGCATAAGCATAAAAGGAAGGAAATGTACAAAGGCGGAGTCTGGGTGCCGCTGGGTGTAGCTTTTAATATCTGCTATCTTCAACTTCCCTCAAGTCACACATTAATGCGATTGCTTCCCCATTGCAGTGCGGCTGCTTCATCTACCTGCCCGTCACAGAATACAGCCTGCGCATCGTCATCCTCTGGCAAACAAGGATTCGGCAGAAGCACGCGTTTGGCAACCAGCTGGTGATGCAGCTCCTCTGCCGGCATGAGAGGGAAAGGGGCCCATTGTTCAGGCAGTTCATGGTGCCAAGTGCCACGTTCCCCAACGGAAAACCCTACAGATGGACCCACAGGGCTACTTGAAAAGCCATTCGCCTGTGTGGCTGCACGCAAACTGGGTGGTGGGGAAAGACGCAAAGGTGGAGCTGTTGCGTGCAGCTGGTGTGTGGTACCTAGATGAGCTGAAAGTGAAGCTACCAGTTTGCTGACTGAGATGACCAGTGTGGTAATATTATATTATATTCACGCCGTATTGGCAATGGGTCCACGTTTGTATTTTATAGCCTATTGTTGGAACACTGCCACAGGCTGTACATTCATCAATATGATTGTTGCTTTTAAAAATTTGGCAGCATTTTCTTTTTGGCTGCGCAGCACTTTTTGACAGATGCTGGAGCAATCCATTGGCTTTGATTTTCAAATATTGTCAAGACGGGAACGCGATTCCCTTGATCCAAAGTAGACCTTTCTCCTTTGCAGCATTGAAAATATGAAGAGCTTCAAGCAGGGGCTTCATATCCATTGCCACGTGGTAACATGAGGGGTGTAGTCTAGTTGGTATAAACAGATGTTTACAATAAATGCAGCATAAATGCAGCTGCTGTTACTTCATTTGACAAACAATCACGATAATGATTGTTTGTCAAATGTTTTTTGACTTTTTTTTTTTCAATATCATAACAATCGGCACAGTTTACCCTTAAATAGTGAAGGACTTGTCATGCTTGGAATTTGAACGTATATCAAAATGGAAAAAGCGGTACACCGCTGGCCACAAAACTGTTAGCAGAATCATTATGCCCACAAAAAACCCCAACCCTTGTGCTAAATGCAGTTGCATTTAGCAACGCCAAAACATTTACAAACAAGATTCAGACGCACTGCCCTATTAAGAGCATACCAATGTCCTTGCAATATGCGCCTGGCCTGGCCCATGCACAGAAGCAGCTGCACCACGCCACACATATGCCCACAGTGACTCGACCATCACTCATGGTCATGAGCCCCTTGCAATTTCCCAAGTACCAGATCGAATTGCCATCGCTTCCAGCGTGTAATGCAACAACAACAGAGGGATTCAGTGAGTATCAGCCAGAGGGCCTGCCCCCGCCAATATCCAAGACCCCCTCCAAACCCTAAACACCAACAACACATCCCCACCGCTATCCTCGCTCCCACCAACCCTACACTACATCACCGCCGCCATCCTTGCCCCCGCCAAACTCCTCCTTTCCGCCTGGTCCCTGCTGCGCGCTTGCGTACTTGGCCTTGACATAGGGGGGGTACATCTTGACGAATGCAAAGGCAAGGAACAGGGCACCAAGGGGGATGACGTAGCCGAAAATTATGTTGATGGCGCCGCCGCCGGTGTAGTGCTTGGTGACTCCTGTAACCTGCGGGGGTTAAGGGGGGGAGGGGGGTATTATTAGCGGGTTTTGCTGGGAAGTAGGGGGGGCGCTGTGAGGGGTGGTGCATGGGGTGCGCATGCGTGAGGGGGGCCATGTGTCTGGTTGTCGAGTGTGTGCTTTAAACAACATCAATCGACAGAGACTCATCTCACAAACTATATGAAGTGAAACACAAGAAACATGTATTTTATGTAAGATTACCCCAGCCACCTCATTTTGTCTTTGATTAACCATCCTGTCACGCAGATTAATTGTATCATTGCAAGTCCGTACCACTCCGCAGCCTGCCATGATGCCAAACGCCAGCACAAACGCGGCTGTGATGTGCATGTTGATCATCACAAACAGGGGGCTGGACCACGCCTCCTCGGGGGTGCTGTCCTTGGCTGTGTCCATGGTGAAAGGGCGCTTGAACACCAGTGTGGCCTGCAGGGGTAGGGTTTTGTTAGGGTCGAGGTTAGGGTTTAGGGTGTCCCTGGCTGTGTCCATGGTAAAGGGGCATTTGAACACCAGGGTAACCTGCAAGTGTAGGATTTGCTAGGGTTTAGGTTGGGGTTTAGGTGTCCTTAGCTGTGTCCATGGCAAAGGGTTTTGTTAGGGTTGCGGTTAGGGTTGAGCTTGCCCCTAAAAACCAAAACCCTAACAATATAGTATACCCCTACCACCACACCCTAACACAGGAGGGGGTGATAAGTCACAGTGCAAAGAGGCACAAGGCCTTCCTGCACACCAACGCGGTCCAGCAATGGACAGACCAAAAACCCTCCTGAAATCCTTCTAACCGCAAGACCCTAAACCCTAAAGGATGGGCGCACGTACCAGCGCAAGGACGCACAGGGCGCCCATGCCCAGGCACCCCCACCAGCGGCGGACGGGCTTTCACCCTAAAAACCCTAAACCCTAGCAGGAGGGTGCGATACTTACCAGCGAAAAGATGAACAGGGCGCCCATACCCAGGCACCCCCACCAGCGGTGTATGAAATTCTCTGTCGACTGGTCACTTGCATACAGGGTCACCATCATGGATCCATACATCACCAGCAGCAACACATCCAAGCGCTTGGGCCACACCTGCGCAGGGAGGATGAGACAGGGTTGGGGGAGGGTTGACTCAGTCGGTTGAGAGAGGAGTTGTTGAGGACCACATAGGGCTGGGGAGGTTGACAAGAAGCAAAAGTTGCCTTTTTATTTTCTTTGCAAATTGCTGAGCAAACTGAGAGGCGTGCAACGGGCAGGGCGAACATGTATGTAGGCAAGCCACGGTGTGGGGGTCGAGGTTCGTGCAGTCTCTCGCCCTTGACTGTGTGGTTTGCATTGAACAGCAGCCCGCTCACCACGATGGTGTCAGCTGAAAGGTGTGGTGACCAGCAGGCAATGCAGAGGTCTCACAGGGCAGTGCACAAGAGGGTGGAGAGCTGCGCAACGAGGCACATATGCTCGTGTGGGGAAAGTGCGCAACCCTAAGTTAGGTCAGGATCAAGTCAGCCTTGCCTTGACGGTGTGGTTTGCTTTAAACAGCAGCCCGCTGAGCACGATGGTGACTGCTGAGAAGATGGTGGCCAGCAGGCAATGGAGAGGTGGTCACAGGACAATGCACAAGAGGGTGGAGAGCTGCGCAACGAGGCGCATATGCTCATGTTGCAAGGTGCGCAACCCTAAATTAGGTCACGATCAAGTCAGCCTTGCCTTGACGGTGTGGTTTGCGTTAAACAGCAGCCCGCTGAGCACGATGGTGACTGCTGAGAAGATGGTGGCTAGCAGGAAGGCAGTCTTGGTCTTCTCTTGCTGCAGGGGGCACACCAGCAAAAGTGAGTGTAAGGGGTCTGCAGGCGATGGTAGAGGGCGGGGAGATGGGTGTGGGTCAGGTAACCATGTGCACTCTACCTCTTCCATATCACAGTGCTGTGGCAGGGAAGTATGGGTACTGATGCTTGCTCTGGAAGCCTTTGGTACAACTGTGGGGTGCGCTGTGTATGGTGCACTGCAGTGGATGTGCTTGGGGGTACAAGCACTTCACTGGAGTTGGGTGTTAACAATAGGTTCATATACGTAGAGGCATGATGAGGTGGGGTGAACAAGGATGAGAGGAGGCCACTTGGAATTGCAATGTGCTCTGTGTAAGAGAGTGCAATGTGGAGTGTACCGGCACACAGTCTGACTGACAGTAGGGTACAGGTTGGTAACCTACGTAGAGCGAGGTGACCAAGATGAGTGGCAGCCACTGCGATATCCGCTGAAGCTTCTGGAGCTTGTGAAGCACGTCAGGGTCACGAGACTGGTACCCTTCCACCCGCCCAAGGAGGCGACGCAGGATGGCCATGGCTGGGTGCTGGTGGTGGGTGGGTGGGTGGGTGGCAAGGCCCCAACCACTAATCCAAGGGCTGGGTCTTATGGAAACGTGGGGGCAAAGACGAGAAGAACAAGACGTGCCTCACAGCGTGTGTAGTGTGCGTAAAGTTGCCAGCTGTGTGAATTGTGCTCCAACTGAACACGGTGGGTGTACTGCCGAGTTGTTGTTTTATTACACAGGAAGTATACCGCCGTTTGGTTGTTTCCTTGCTTGACCAACGTCCTGGTTACGGACTTTAGCTTGTGGTCCGCGGCTTTGCTGAACATATAGTCGTTGATACCTGTTGAAACCCGTGCTTTTTGGAGGAGCCGAATTCTGAGGCCGCGTGCCCAATTTTCCGACACCAAGTTAACGTCACCCAGGCCGTGGCCGTGGCATCGACACCAGATGGGGCAAAGGGCGAAGGATTGCAGACGTTTGTAGCGACAGTGTATGAATTAAGAAGCAACGTCCCTCACCAGTCTGTCACTCACTCCCGCCAGGAGTACAGAACTTTCCCGCCATGTGCGAATGTTGCACAATTACCACAACACTACTGCGCGACAGCATCCTTGTAGGCTTCAGAAACAGTGCAGTGGCTGTATAACGATCCAGCCCTGTGCGATTGTCTCATGCCTACATATGCATGCATGCCAAAAAGGAAATTGAATAAAACATTTGATGCAGTAAAACTTACGGTGCATGCCAGGGCATGCATACAACAACCGCTGCATGCCAACACATGCCATGCTGCTGCTGGAAAGCGTCCTGGTGAAAGGTGTGGCATGTGGTTGGCATGCAGGCGATTGGTAAAAAATGTAGATCGGAGAAGACTTGAAAATGGTCCAATTTGGGTTGAAGTTGGAAACGGCAAACCAAACCAAAACACGATGTGAATAAAGGTGTGCATTGCACCTAAAATTGACGGTGACACTACTTCCACCACGGTGTCAACACAACTCTAGGCATAAAAAACATGGATACTGAACTAGTAAACAAATGCTGACATGGGGTACAACACACTCGTCAGAGTGCAAGGAAGGGTTGCAATGGCCAGCCACACCACAGTGTTCTACCACATGTTCACAGGGTACCGAAGGTGGCTGGCCATGTTGCGAGTACTGGGGTTGCTGTTCCGACCAAGACTGCTATATAGAGAAGGTTTGGCTGCCCAACAACTCTGAACCAAGAGCCCTTACACTTTGCTAGTGGCTACCACCACCATCTCGAGGAGATTCCACAACAGGGCTGCAGCAGCTGCCACCACCCCCACGCCAGCCAGCGTCACTGACCCTCCAGCCGGCGCCCCATGCTGGCGCTCCAACATGGCACCGTGGCGGTTGGCAAAGAGGACGCGTGCGTGCGCTTCCACGTGGTACACGCACGCTGAGGTGGCGCCCACCCCAAGCACCATCTGCATGGATGGGAGGGCATGGTGAGATGGCATGAAGAGAACGAGGCTCCCCAAGCAGAATTTGGAAGGACGGGAACCTGATCTGTCATGACATCTACTTGAAGTTCCGGCTTCATGTGCTCTGCAGTCCGTGTCGTGTACCTTTCTCCATGGCACAGGTTCCAAGATGCAAAGCGGCCCCGTCTTCAGAGCAGGCCCCGCACCATCACATTCCACCGCAGCGTGAAAGCCCCACAGACTCAGAACAAATGGCAAAGCCACCCCATCTCCATCGGGGGGAAGACCACGCACCATTACAAACCAGCGCAGCGCGATGCACTTGGCCCCGTCTGGCATCGGCAAGGGGGGGAGCATAGTGACAGCTCCCAACACGGTGTTCACCCACGAAAAGGCTGGCTCCAAAAACTGGCTGGGGTCGGGCGAAATCTCCTCTAGTACAGCACAACACCGCTGGTTGGTTATCCAGCCGGTGAGGAGGAATGTGGTCAGGATGGAGGGTAGGTGATTGGTGAAGCTCAGCCTGCACGGCACAGGAAAACCCTGGGTTTGGGGCTCAGAGTTTGGGGTCCATGGCGCTGATGCGCCTCAACTGATGCGTGACGAACAGTGCATGCATGCATGTCACGAGCGAGGACTTTTGCTGACAACGGCAATGCAATGGTCCACGTGGCGCCCAAAAAGCACACACTGCGGTGCAGGGATTTCCCTCCCTAGAGCTTCTGCTTGCCCAGCCATCCTGGCTGGCTACCGTATGGTGCCCTGGTGCGAGCCAGTGCTCCCCTAACTCGGCCTTTGTGCGATCCCTTTCTCCTTTCTTTCCTTTAGGATAATCCCCTAGGGTTTCACTCCTCACCTGGCACCCAGGTACGCCACCGCCAGGAAGAGCACCGATGTCGAAAACAGCCAGAAGACCATGTGCAGGGGCCCCTGGCGGTCCATCATCATGAGCGGGTGGGTCATGGTCAGGCAGGCGCCCATGGTGCCAAACGCCACGCGGGTCACATACAGGAAGGGCTGGCGCCACCTGGCAAACAGAGGGTGGGACTACGTTATATCTTCATTAGAAATTCGATAATTTAATCATTAAATTTTCTTCAGCGGTCAGCGGTGTAGCATGAAGGTCTGGCACCAACTGGCAGCAGGATGGTCTATCAAGTATGGGGTGGCACTATCTGGCGAACAGGGTGATCCTACTTATGGCCAATTGCTGGTTTTCAATAAATAGTGATAAGTGGTGGCCAGTGCCTAGTAGGTGGTGATGTCGTTGCAATTGGCCTCCTTGTGCCCCCATGCGTGCCGTGCCGTGCATGCCATGGTGTTGCGCACGCCATGGCGCTGATGCAGGACCACAGCTGGGAGCGAACCAGCTGGAGGATGAGTGCGTGCATGCTGTGGCTGTGTGGGCAGTAAAATTGCAAGAAGTGTGTGATGTCGTGTGGACTTGCTGATTAAAGCACCCCCGCAGCCGGACCATGCCCCATGCCGTCATTATAAAAAAAGAAAAACAAGGTATATTTCCGGGGGGAAATAGTAATTCCTATGCCATGCATTCCCATGCTACCCCATGCCAGCTTACCCTGGGTAGTCTTTCCTGCGCGTCGCCGCAGCGCACACAAAGAGCAGCCCCATGATGGCCGCAAACAGCGCCATGCGTGCCCTCAGCCCCTCGCTCACCCGCACACAGTCCCGCAGCGCCAGCAGCATCACGCCGGTTCCGTGCAGCGCTGTGTAGAAATCTGCCTTGACGGACTTGGCGTTGGCCTCCTGCCAGTAGCTGCGCTCCAGGCTGGATACAAGCGTGGGTGAGTGAGACCCTAACGGAACCCTACTGCAGGGTTTACTGGGCGGTGATGGTGTACCCCGGGCCAGCGCTGGGTGAGGGCTGGTCAGGGTTTCCAGGGTTGCACAGGAGGGATGTGCTTTGAGGTAGCACCCAGGTGCACCTTTGGTGGGTGGGTGTGGGAGGCTGGTGCAAGGCCTGCATTGCCAGCTGCCGTGCCAGTTGCAGACACTGTACTGCCGTCATCCTAATAACGGACTTCCTCTGACGGCGTGATGGGGATGGGTGTACACGTAAGTGTGTTGCCTGCCTATCCCATTATCCCATGCACTCATTTAGGGTTGAAAGTTGGGTTTATAAGGAACCCAACCCAGGTGCCCACCCAAACGGCGGAGACGCGGATTGGGCTATCCTAGAAACCCTCCCTACAGCCACAATGCCCTTGCAACCCGTGACCCTCCAAGCTTTACTGGTAGCAAGGTTCAACGATCTCTGAGCGTGATAGCTGCTTTTGGGAACCTTTTACCTCTCCCCTCTGGCAGGTCACTACAGACATGGGGTGCAACCCACACACCCACCCATCCACCAACCCACCCACACCTGGCATCGTCGAAGTGCAGAGTCCAAGCGTTCATCGTAAGACATGACGGGGAATGAGGATCAGGCGGCCTTGGAGGGGAGGGTTCAACTTCACCTTCGGCTCCATCGGCCATGATTATGAGTTTGAGTATAAGTTTGGGATGCCGCAAGGACAAGACACTGCTTCCTTAACAACGCGGTCGGACCCTCAAGTCTTTATAGAACGTGTTCTAGCTAGGTTGTTCTGCCAACTTTTACGTGTGTGTTGATCAGTGTCCGAGGCAGTATTATTTTGGAGGGGCAGAATGCAGAATACTTTCGGCAGAATTCGGCAGAATTCATTTTCTGGATAAATACCCCCCTATTTATTGGGCAATATTGTTTTAACGTGTTTAATTGCATGTACAGTGCCCACGGCAACTTATGGGACACCCACTGCGCCATTTCTGGGATATTTTCCTTACAAATCAGTGCATGTCCACAATACATAATGATAATAAGCATGTTCAATCCCTTGTTGAGCCTCGCTGGCACTACATAACATACATCCAAGCCCTTTTGAGTGAGCGAGTGTTCCACGCGAACACTGTTGAATGAGGACAAACGACGCGCCGTTCTCAACGTTTATAAAATAAAGCGTTTATTTCAATAAATAAATCGAGATTCCAAATAACCCAAAAACCCATGACTACCTGAACCTTGACAACCTGACCCTTGACTTCAGCTTGCGTTCGATGTGTTGATACCATCTTTTCAGCTGAACAAATATTTCCCCATCCACACCGCCATGGCTCGTTTCCAAGCTGTCGTGTTGGCCTGCCTGGCCCTGGCCATCACCTCCGCGTCGGCGCGATCTGTGGCTGGGTCAAAGCCAGGATGCACACTTGAGGCACAAGTGAACGGCCTCCTCAATGTCAGCACCACCACCCACTGCGAGTCCAGCCTCAAAAAGACCATGAAGTTCCTGCCACCACTGCCCATTAACTGCTCCTGCACCACCGGGAATATTACTGACGAATATACGTTGAGCATCCAGCTGACACTTCCAGACAAGGACTGCGTAGGGCTTGAGGGCAAGATCCGCAAGGAGAAGACCCCAATAATAGTCTTCTTCCACGGCGTGGGCGGCAATGTGTTGGTGCGCCTCGCTGTTCACGTGGGCATTCACGTGTTAGGGTTTGCCTTGGTTTCAAAAGGCTAGCAACGCTGGAGGTTCGCTGCCTGTCGTCTCTGTGGACAGTGTCAGCTACAAGAGGATGGGTTTTAACTTGCCGCTCGTGTACGGGTGTTTGTGGTGATAGCCGTGCGGCCATGTGTGCCAACCCTAATGGCATGCCCCCAACCACCTCCGCAGCTCAACTCCAACTCCTACCTCGAGTACGCCACCGCCGCCGCTACCGCTGGCTACGCCTTCGTGCAGTACGACGTTGTGGGTGGTCTTGCAGAGGGCTTGGGCTTTGTGTACGACGTAGTGGAGGTGAGGGTGGCGTGTGACCCTAACCCTAACCCTAACCATGGGGGAACCTGTCGCTGTGACTGTGGCTGCCGCCCAACGGAGGTTGCAGCTTAGGAGGTTGCAGCATTTTCTGGAATAGGGCACTGGGCCCCTCTTCCCCCTTGCAGCGCCTGCAAGTTGCTTTCTGCCTCAGCCCTGATGCTCAAACCCCAGTGCTGACACTGTACAGCGCTGGCACTCATCGACACACGCACTTTCTCTACACCATTTGCTGCATGAGAGCCATGCAGTAACTTGTAGTGCAGTACAGAGCAACTGGACTGCACTGCGTTGTGCAAAGTTGCACCAACAGGGAACCCTACCCTAGGGTTTTGCCCACCGCTTGCATACCTGCACATTTGCCGCACGCTCGATGAACATCGTGGCCTTCTTACTTGTTGGTCAAAGCCACCTACCTTCTTCTCCCTCTACCACCTCCCCCAGGCCGAGTTCCTTGCCCCCCTTGTTGACTGGCTGAAGGAGCAGGACCTTGCAGCAAACTCACCCGCCTTCAACCGCCTAGACACAGAGGCGCTGTATATGGCGGGGCACTCCAGGGGAGGGAAGATGGCGGCGTTCCACCTGGCTTCAGGTGGGTGGGTGAAAACAAGGGGTGTGTAGTAATATGCAAGTTTCCTGGCCATGGAAGGGAGGCCCGATAGCTGCGCTGCACCCGGCGGCAGGTGGGGGGAGGTGCACCAGCCAGGGGGCCAACCAGGCATTGCATGTGGGGCTGGGGGGAGAGGAGAAGCGGTGGGGGGATTGGCCATCCTGCTTTGCAACCCTGGAGTCATGTGATCATGTTGTTGCAATCGCACGGGCCTTGCTGCCTATTTTGTTGGCGATGTGGCTTTTGTCCCGTTGACTCTTGATGAGCGCCAGAGATGTGCGCTATTGTACCCCTACTCCAGTGATTGGAGTAGGGGTAGTGGAAGGTGGTTTTAGAGTGTGGCACTTCCCCTTCTCCAATCACTTACAACCTCCATTGCACACATTTTTGCATACAATGACACCCCACACCCCACCCTTGAACCATTCATTTTAGGCTCACAACCTGACAACCCCATCCCCGCTTGCCTCAGAGTTGGTCCCCGGGATTGAGGGCGCCTTCTTGATCGACCCCATCGATGACTCATGCTACGCCCCCGCCGGGGAGTGCTACCCCTCAGCAATTGAGGCCCTTAACGCCACCGAAGCCGACATCTCAAATGTGGGCATCATCGGGGCTGCCAAGAAGGGGTGCTGCAACCCCGACCATGCCGACCCCCCTGCATGCAAGTTGAGCGGCAAGGCGTGCCTGGCATACGACTTTGAGGTGGGTGTGGGGGGAGATACATTTGAAGACATTCACATTGTGGGCGGTGATGGAAGTTTGTGCAAGCCGTTGAGCCTCTTCTGGTGAGGCATGGTTAGGGGTTGGCTAGGGTTTTGAGTGCTCTTTGAGGCAGGGTTGGGAGCCAATGTGTGATGTGATCCTCCCCTCCCGCCCTGTGCAGGACTTTGCCAACGTGACTGGCGCCAGCAACGTGACTGTGCTGCCGGTGGGCCACATGCAGTTTGCTGAGCTGGGGTGGATCAAGGGGAAGATCATGGACGGGATCTGCAAGGCGGACTGGCACACGACACACGCGGTGCGCATCTACAGGTTACGCTAGACTGCAACACCCTGGGCGTAATCTATCCATTGGGTACCAGCCGCGATGGTGCAGTGTGCACATGTCTCGTGCATGTGCGCATGTCCCCGCTTGAGCATTCCACAGGAATGATCTTAGATGCATTGGCCGCGCCGCCGTACACTCCCCTGTTCACCCAAACCCTAAACCCTAAAACACCCCTCCCCCCTCCTCCCCTTACCTCCCTATATCCTCCCCTGCAGGCCGTGATCCACACTGCGGCCACCACGATGGTGGAGTTTTTTGCTGGGTCAGCATCCTTGGCATCCTTTCCCCTGGAAGGCTTGGTGGAGGAGGTGGGCACACGCGCTGTGGAGGCATCGTAGAGCCCGGTGTCCCACAGGGGCCCTGGGTGCATAGCGAGAGCTGCAAGGTGGGATTTGACGGGTCTCAAAATCGGGTGACTCATCTGAGTTTGTCACGCATGGATCCCAAATCCTGCATGATGACACCCTTGGCGCCACAGCAGCTTCCTTCTTTGCCATTGTGGGGCATGCTAGGAGGCAACGCACGAACATCCATGTATCATCTTCTCGATTCTTGATATACTTTGGTGGAAGTTGAATCATCATTGATCGGTTACAAGCAAAAAACTGCTGCGTGCATGCCAGCTGGCAGTGGGCAACTAGAATTGGAATATTCGAATTTGAACTGCCAGTCAGCAGATCCATCCGCAAAATTTGTTGTTGTGCAGTACCACTATTCGCTTGTGGTACCACTGCATGTGCCCATATGGTATCACTGGGCAGAAGAGGCAAGGTTTATTGCTGCTGCGGAGCACCCGCCATGGCCAACGCCAGTGGGCATGTGGGGTGCAATAGGTCGTATTCTTTTTCAGATACTGTCACGATGACAGTGTCACCTCTCTATTCGGTCTTTTGGTCTCCACTTTAGTCGTCATTTTACGCTGCTATTTGCACAGATTTATCTTTCGAACTGAGCTTTTGTGATACGATTCGTCATGTCTGTGCTTGTCAACATTTGTCGGCATTTTGCGGGCTTGTGGTGTGCTGCTGTTTGTCGGGGCATTTGTTTCTTCTTTCTTTCTTGATACTTTAATTTTGAAAAGCATTGGGGTGGCATTGCATTGTGCATGCATTTGTGTGTGACGCCCACGAGTGGCTTAGGTTACCTTTGTAAATTTCTTCGCATTCTGATTCACGTCACTAGCAAGAATGTGTATGTAACCCTGCCATGTAGTGGCGTGAACAATATGGGACCCATGTGCACACCCCCACTGGTGCAAGGGACTACATGGTTTGGACCAAGCTTTGTGCTGTACCCAAGAAAGATACTAGTCACTGGTGACCAGCCATCTGACCAACCCTAGCTTAGGGTTTGGGGTCCAGGGATCGGATTTTTGGGTCGATTAATTTTCCATCGGATATAAATGGCACCTTTGCCCAGAAACACCCACTTATTTTTCAAGCTCACATCTTTGGTTGAGAGCATCCCTCTCGCTGAACACCGTCACACCGCCATGGCTCGTTTCCAAGCTGTCGTGTTGGCCTGCCTGGCCCTGGCCATCAGCACCGCATGCGCCCGTTCTTTGCCTGCCCCCGATGCCGCCGAGCCACTCTGCGCAGTTGGCGCACAAGTGAACGGCCTCCTCACAATTAACACCACCACCCACTGCGAATCCAGCCTTAAGAAGACCATGAAGTTCCTGCCACCACTGCCCATCAACTGCACCTGCACCACCGGGAATGTTACAGACGAATATACGTTGAACGTCCAGCTCACGCTGCCTGCCAAGGACTGCGTTGGACTTGAGGGCAAGCACCACAAGAAGCACCACCACAAGGACAGGACCCCCGTGATCATCTTCTTCCACGGGTTTGGTGGCAATGTGCTGGTACGTTTCGCCAGCTGTTGTGTGTCACGTTGCCATTGGTTGCATCACGTGTTTTTGGTTTCCGAAAGCCTGGTTTTGGCCATGCCAGCTTTGCACAGGCTTCAATCGCGGCGATGCGCTTGTCTTGAGGTGCATGATACGGAGTTTTGCTAGCTCTGCCTCAAGTGCTGGGGCACTGGTTTTTTGGAGAAAGTTTTTGCATGCATGCATTTGTGGGCAGCCTTACATAACGGGTGCTGCAAGGCACCTGCCTGCTGTCAATAGTGAACGTTTGTTAAGCACGTTTTCTCTGGGATGTGGGTCGTCTGCACGTGGGCGTCCAAGGTTTCCGCGAGGGTGTCCCTGTGCCTATCCACTTGCAACAATGGGCATGCATGCATGTACAGTGCGTTATTCCCAGAGCAAATCTGGCTACATGCCTACATGCGTGGATAGTAACAAGAGTTGGTAGTAAGAGACCAACGCTTGTTGCTCGATTATTGTTGCTCGTGCTGGCAGTTTTAGCAGGACGGCAGTTAGACAACCCTAACGGCGTGCCCCACTCCCGTCTCACTCTCCCTCCCCCCCTCTCTCTGCAGCTCAACTCTGACTCCTACCTCGAGTACGCCACCGCCGCCGCCTCCGCCGGCTACGCCTTCGTGCAGTACGACGTGGTGGGCGGCGTCGCAGAGGACTTCGGCCTTGTGTACGACGCAGTGGAGGTGAGTGGCATGGGACCAAGTTGGGTGCAATGCCAAAGTCAAAGGGGGTGCCAACAAGGGTCTTGGGTGTTGACTAGGGCAAGTGTTTTGTCACCCTCTAAAACACAGTCTCATGTGTATGCTTGCCATGTGCCCACGAGTATGTTGGAGTCGATGTTGGTGGTGCCACCCCACTCAGTGCCTCTGGAACTTTTCCAGCCCCTCTTGGTGTGTCAATGTCATGTTCTTTTACTTACAGCAGCGCGTTGCTGCACGGCGCGCCATGCATGCAAAACCCTGGTTTTTGCTGCCTGGCTGCTGCTTGTGACCTGGATTAGTGGTGCCACTACTCCCTGCTGCTCCCAAAATTTATGTCCCCCGCTTCAGTACCTCGCTTCCCAAACCCCGCTTCAGTACCCTTCCCATCGTGTAAATCCTGTACAGGATCCTGCCGGTCGCCACCGAGCCACAGGTGCTGTTTTTGTGAGCCGCCTGCACCCGTCCCCACACCCACCTTTCCCCTCTCCCCCACTCTGCAGGCCGAGTTCCTTGCCCCCCTTGTTGACTGGCTGAAGGACCAAGACCTTGCCGCAAACTCCGCCGCCTTCAACCGCCTGGACACCAAGGCATTGTACATGGCGGGACACTCCAGGGGAGGAAAGATGGCGGCGCTGCACCTCGCCTCAGGTGGGGTGAATTTGCAGCGAAACTCCATGAAATCACCCAGTTTAGTATGTGTGAGCACTCCCATGTCCACGGCGGGGCACTCCCTGGTCTGGAAACCTGTTTGGCGTTCTTCATAATCTTCCAGGGCGTGCATCCATTGGTGTAGTATTGGGGCATGGATCCATTGGTATGGTATTGCACCCAACATCCCGCCCCAGACCCCGCCAACTTTGAGCTCCAAAATTGAAAACTCCCATCCCTATCTGTTCCACAGAGCTGGTCCCCGGGATTGAGGGCGCCTTCCTGATCGACCCCGTGGATGACTCTTGCTTCGCCCCCGCCGGCGAGTGCTACCCCTCGGCAATCGATGCCCTTAACCACACCAAGGCAGACATTTCAAATGTGGGCATCATTGGGGCTGAGAAGAGGGGGTGCTGCAACCCCGACCATGCCGACCCCCCCGCGTGCATGCTGGACGGGAAGTCATGCCTGGCAGATGACTATGAGGTGGGTCAGTGGCGGCTTAACTGCCTTTGAACCTCTGGTGTGCCGTTGGGTTGTCCATGCTACACTTGCTCAAGGTCAACACATGGCCTGCACGCAGGGCACTCCGCCCTTGCACCGCCAGGGCTATACGAACAATTCTAACTAGTATGGTTAGTATAGTCAGTACATCCTTGGCACCGCTGCTCATGTTTGTGCACCACCTTGTGTCCCCACACACTCTGGCAATGAAAGACCATGTAGTTCATATAACTCCCAAAGGCCATGCAAATTGTACCACGCTATGGGCATCCCTTCTGCCCTGAAACCCGCATCGTAACCCCACCCCCTTTTCCATCCCTGCGCAGGACTTTGCCAGCGTGACTGACAGCGCCAACGTGACTGTGCTGCCAGTGGGGCACATGCAGTTTGCTGAGCTGGGCTTCATCAAGGAGAAGATCCTGGATGGGATCTGCAAGGCCAACTGGGGCACCACACACGCGGTGCGTTTACAAATCAAAACCTGTAGCGGTTTTTGGGGTGCCGTTTGGCAATGGGTTTCACTAGTGTTGATCCTGGGCTTGCCAGCATATGCCACAGCAGATAATATACCAATCTGTAAAACAAAGTTCAAGTTTGAGTGCTGCTTGCACATGTGAACCTGTACTATGTAGTACAAGTCGTATATTATTATTCTGTGGCATGCGCCTGATGGATGGTCTTGCACTTTCGGCATTGCACACCATGTCATGGAGTCAGATGAGCGCAAGATTCAAAAGAACAGGGGCTGACCTGTGCTGTCCAGAGTCCAGACTCCAGACACTGGCCTTGAGCAAACCTTCGGGTTTCCTGTTTCTTACCTCCCTGCGCCCCCCCCTGCAGGCCGTGATCCACACCGCATCCAGCCTGATGGTCCAGTTCTTCGACGGCTCATCCTCGTCCACATCATCCCCCGTGGAGGAGGTGGCAGAGGTGATGGAGACACTGGCTGCCGAGGAGTCCTAGATCTAGGAGTGAATCCTAGATCTAGGAGTGAAGGCCATTATGGTATGGGTGGGCAATGCCAAGTGGGAAATGCAAGCTCGTTCGCTTTTTTGCCTTTTTGCTACTGTTGGAGTCGTTGTTTTGAGAGCTATATCAGCACTGATCGAATGCAAGCACGCAGCAGAGTGAAGCCCGTTGGCGTGTTTCTGACAGGGGTCAGCAGGGCAGATAATAAATCAGTAGTCAGGTCTAGTCAGACTGGAACTGCATGCACTAGCAGCTGGAGTTAGAACTACAGTCGTGTATCTGGTTGTACGTGATTTGTGATGTATGGCTGCATGTGCAAGGTTCCTTGCTGCTGCTGATCAACCCATCGGGCCATGCCAGTGGCCGTGTTCGCAACAAGTATTTGTCCTTTGCGCACGCATTCTGTCACCCCATGTTTCAGGCTCGTGCCCCTCCACACTTGTCTTTGTCTAGAGATGCTATTTACTTAGGCTACTGTGCTGTGCTTGTTTTTGAAGCAGCATTGGTGGTGGCATTGCTTCTTGCCTGCATATTTTTGTGCCAAGCGCTAGTGTTGGCGCATGACCAGTCTCATTTCCTGCTAACATAATTGGCAATCTGTTGACTTGACTCAGCCTTCCATGTCTGTCAGAAGTCATCTTGTTGTGGTCTATGCCTGCAACACGGGCGGACCACCGGTTGTTCAAGGTCGATTGAATTTGGTTACAAAAGGTTGCTGGCTGCTGAGCTTGCGCTTAGCGCTGGTGGTTGTGCACTTACCAATTGGATGCAGAGAGTGGCACTTGAAGGCATGGCATGTCATTCGGATTGATTTCTGCAAAGAAACTCCTCCCTCACGCCATTACCCGAGCTCAGCCTGGGAACTGATGGAGCTCTAAACCCTAAATTAGGGTGGAAAAATCCCGTTTCCAGTTTTGCAGTTCGCGCCCCTTGAAAAGCATTTTGTTAGTAACACGCCGAAAAGCTGCCCAAACGTGAAAGCCGGCTTCTTGCGAGGCTTCTTGTACAACTTACCGATCGCAAGGCCTCATCATCTGTGATTTGCTCAGTTGTTTTAGTACCCTCTTTGCCTGGTGCAGTCCCTGGGCGTTGGATACCATCTGCCGTGCTGGTACACCCCCTGTGCCCCACTACTGCCGCAAACCCGGTGAGTGCTCGCCTGAACCCGATCCCCGGGCGATAGCTTGCTGGATGCTGCCTAGTCTCTTTTGTGCGAAAACATCTTTGCTCAGCTGTGTTCCTTGGTGTGCAAAGAGCCATCTAGGTGTACCTTGTCTCGCCATGTGCTACTGTCACGTGCTGATCCTAACGCCTTAGCTCTGGCAGCTTGAGCGCATCCAGCCTCTCACCCTGTTGCTCTATGCGTTTCAACCGTGGGTTCCGATATCCTTCCGTGGTCAAGTGGTTCTTTGGTCTGGCCCTGGCACCGGATCACACCGACGCCTTTATCACGTGTGGCACTAGGCTAGGGTAACAACCCAACCGTTTGCGGCAGATTGCAGACCTTTGCTTTCGGTAGCCTTGCACTAGACGTCAGTCGGCCCTTACGGCTTACGTTCTAGTATTCCTGGGCTGCGTGAGGCCGTTTTGTGCGAGCTTTGGCCCGGAACCACCTCCTACTATACCCGCATCGCCTACCTCCCGACAAGTACTCTTGCCCAATCGGCCACATTGCAGCGACGGCCATATTGATGCATGTGCGATAGACCGATCCTGCTGCTTGTTAACCCGTGCTTGTCGTTTGTGGTACCTACCAGCGTCGTGGGACGGCAAGGCAACAGGTTGCAACACCACCCACACCACCATGCGTCCCTTCCCGAAATATTCCAACCCAAGCCAAAAGATACCATACCAATAGCTTTCCTCCCCCAAGGCTGTTCTTGCCCTATCCACTGGTATTGCAATAACTGTAGAAGCCTCTAGGTTGCACCAACTACCAGTAGCAACCAGTGTCCCCTCACTGCCCCAAATCCCCATATGTGCTTGCTACCTCTCACACCAACCTCTCATACTCTCAGCCATTGCAGGTGACTCTCCCACCACACACACCTCCACCCTCCCACCACCCAGACACCACCGCCCCTTGCCCAACCCACAACCCCCCCACTCGCAGGCAGCCCCCCCACCCCTCCTTGGCGCCCCCCACCACCCCCGCTAGGCCGCAGGCCAACCCCCACCCCGCCACCATGTCGACTCTCACCTCCGGCACAGCCTCCCCTAGCGGCCTGGGCTTCAACCCTCAGCTGATGCAGGAGGATGACTCGCTGCTGCGGGATGTGTTCTTCAACATCATGCGCGACCACCATCCAGCTGTGGCAACCAAGATGGACGTGATCTTTGCGCTGGCGCAGGTGGGGACAGCGACTGTTGCCATTTATTGGTACTGGGTCAAGGGAAGTGCAGGGAGATGGGTCACAAGCGTTTGAAGGTTCATGTACCCACTCGGGGCATTGGCGGGCTGGTCAGCAGCGAGCTCGGCGCCAATGTGCAGTCCCTTCAAGGGCTGCGCTAGAATCTTGAACCCTTTCACGGGTCATATGGTGGGATAGTGCACACTTGCTGAGGGCCTTGCCCCTATGCAAGTCTGGTCCGCCCCTGAAGCTGGGTCATACTTCAGCTGTTAAGGGTTTAGGGTGTTCAGAGCATTTCTCCTCCTCACTGAGCGCCGCCGTTGCCCCCCTTGCAGGCGTGGTGCACCTCCCAGGCTGATTCAGAGATTGAGGTGCTTAGGGTTTAGGGTTTCAAGAGGAATTCCCCACCCCTCATTGAGCCCCGCCATTTCCCCCCTTGCAGGCCTGGTGCACTTCCGAGGCTGAGTCAGACTTTGAGCTGCTGGAGAAGAGGCTCACTGACCTGCAGCCAGATGAGCAGATCCTGGTAAGGGTTTCTTTTAGGGTTTTTCTAGGGTGTTGAGGCCACCGCAAAACCCGAGGGTGTTGTGCTGCAAGGGTCTAGGGTTTTGCAGGAGGGTCTTGGGCCGCGCTGCAGGTCCTGGTTCATTTGTACCTGCCAGCTCTCCTCACCTCTCGGAAAGCCAGAGAAATTTCCGCTGGGAGAGAGGTATTGGGATCAATTTCGGCCTTGCCAGTCCCCAATTGAACCTGTTACCACGCACGCATCACAATCAAACCCGCGACCCCTCCACCCACCCGATCCACCCCCCCCGCAGGTGGCCTCCGCCCTGTCCCAGGCGCTGAACCTGCACAACATCAGCGAGGAGATCATCAACGCTCGCTTTGAGAAGAGCGTGCGCCTGGGCGAGGTTGAGATCAGCACCAAGTCGACTAACAAGGCGCTCAAGGAGCTGGTGGCCTCGGGGCTGAGCGGGGAGAAGATCTACGAGCACCTGTGC